>CACKRE030000770.1:254402-270609 GCA_902602495.3 Ectocarpus sp. CCAP 1310/34
TGGGTGGGAACAGGCCATGAGGGAAGAGTTTGAAGGGCACTTGGGCACGGGGACGTTTTCATTCGTAGACGGCGCGCCAGAGGGCGCAGGCCTGTGAGCTTAAAGTGGTGTTTTAGTTGGAAGACCAACAAGGAAGGGAAGATAGAAAAGTTCAAAGCGCGTCTGGTGGCTAGGGGGTTCTCGCAAGTCCCGAACGTCGAATAATTCCATTCGTCTTCCCCTTGCCCATCATCCGCATCCATTAAACTGATGCTTGCGGTAGCAAACGAGAAGGGCATGAACCTCAATCACTGGGATGTGAAGCAGGCGTACACTCACGCCACGCTAGACGAGGAGGTTTTGCTGAGGCTCCCCGCTGGGTGCGGGGACAAATCGCATAAGATCGTTAAGGCTGAGCGTGCGATTTACGGTCTGAAGCAGAGCGGTAGGCAGTGGGGGTACCACGTTGCTGATACGCTAGTCGAGAACGGGTTCGAGCAGTGCAAGGCGGACCCGTGTGTTTTCTGCAAGATGGTAAACGAAGTCGTGGTATTGATTATCGTGATTTATGTGGATGACATTTTGGTGGCTGGATCTGACGAGGATTGCGAGGAGTTGCTCGCTTCTCTTAACAAGAAGTTCCCCACCAAAAATCTGGGAGAACGCGAATGGTCTGACGGGTGTGCCATCGAGAGAGATGTACAGGCTGGGACTTTTCACATCTCGCAAACCGCGAACATCGACAGCATGATGAAACGCTTTGATGTACAATCGACCTTCCGCATCCCTGCTTCCCCTGGTGTCGACCTAGGACCGAAGCGAGATGACGAGAAGGGAGGGGAGTGGCCGGTGAGGGAGGCCATCGGCAGCATGATGTGGGTGTCGACGTTCTCGCGTCCAGACGTCTCGTTTGCCGTGCGTGCGGTAGCGCGCCACGCCCACGCCCCGGCGAAGAGGCACTGGGATGCCATACAGAAGATCCTCGGCTACCTGAAAGGGACGAGGGACCTCGGCATCACCTACCAACGGGGATCGGGGTTAGGGCTGGCCGTGTACGTAGACGCTAGCTACGCCGACACGGAGGATAAGCATTCTTTGTCAGGGTTGGCGACGACGGTTGGAGGTACCGTCGTCAGCCATGGTAGTAAGACACAGAGCATCGTGTCTCTGTCTTCGACGGAAGCCGAGTACATTGCTGCCGGGGAGGGCGTCAAGGAGGCGTTGTTTGTGAGTGCTGTGCTTTCGTTGATTGCCCCAGAGACCAGTGGTAGCAGCATCCAGGTCTTTCAGGACAACCAGGGGGCCATAGCGTTGGTGCAGAACCCCCTCAGCTCAGGTCGCACGAAACACATCGACGTGAGGTATCATTTCATCCGAGGATTGTTTAGGTCGGGGGATATTTCGGTCAAGTTTGTTCCGACAACGGAGCAACACGCGGACCTCCTTACCAAGGCCCTTAGCAGGGTCAGTCTGCAGTACCACCGGCGCAAGTTGATGAATTTGCCGGAGTAGTTGTAGCAGTTTCTAGCACTTAGGAGAGGCCATGTTTTCCATCCGGGGAATGGCGCAAACTGTTGTGGTCTGGGTACCAATGGCAGGAGTAGGGGGCGTTGGGAGACCATCGTCCGGGGGAACGTAGTTCCTCGCGTTCTTGTCTTCGCCTTGGCCTTTCTATTAAGTGCGGCCGTTGTGATCCGCTGTGATAGCGACGGTTTTTTTGGGGGTAAGGTTTTTGTTTCGAGGGGTTTTGCCCGGACGCCGGGTTTCCCCTCCATATGTTACCATGTTGGTATTTTCTGATGTATCCTGGGGCGTTCTTGCCCAATTGATGGTTAGTCACTTGCGTGAAGAACCAGGGAGGGTGTTCGTGGGTCTGCGAACATTGGATTNGAGACCATCGTCCGGGGGAACGTAGTTCCTCGCGTTCTTGTTTTCGCCTCGGCCTTTCTGATAAGTGCGGCCGTTGCGATCCGCTGTGATAGCGACGGTTTTTGTGGTGGTAGGGTTGTTTTTCGAGGGGTTTTGCCCGGACGCCGGGTTTCCCCTCCATATGTTACCATGTTGGTATTTTCTGATGTATCCTGGGGCGTTCTTGCCCAATTGATGGTTAGTCACTTGCGTGAAGAACCAGGGAGGGTGTTCGTGAGTCTGCGAACATTGCTGTTGGATACATGTGCTGGATGATTTTGTGTCACGCAGACTGGTAAGATAACCGTTTGATAGGGGGCACCGCGATGATTCACGGGGCCCCTCCTTGCTGTGGGAGCCGCTCTTTGAGCACTCCCTCTTTCGTCCGTGTGAAGGACGGTCGTCTACCTCCCGTGAAGTTAATACATCACCAAAACAGTCTCACCCGATAAGTAAGTAGCGTAGGCCGCAAAACAGTGCTTTCGTGTCCGCCACCATTCTTCGGTTCTGCCAGCGGCCGTGCTGTTTCATGTCGATCTTTCGGTGGTACTGCTGTAGCAGGTCGAGTGTGTCACGGCGTGTGTGTGTTCCCCGGCTGTCGGTGTTGTGTAGAGTTTGACACTCCAGCGGGAAACGGATGCACCAATCTTGAAGACCCGGAAACCTCAAGCATTTCCAGATGCGTATGCACACGTACATTTTCAACAGCATCAAACATAGGCTACTGCAAGGGAATGAGTCGTACCCCCGCGGCTTACTTACCCCGCCATACCACCATACCTATTGTTCAGCCAAGTACGGCAGAGAAACACTTCGGTGTGACCTCGGACCAGAGCTCTTCAGTTAGAAAGGCAAGGCCGTTGGGTAGGTGGGGTCTTGCGAGAACGATTTCGTCATGGACAAGCTTGGGAGGTGCAAAAAGGAAGGTAGTGAATCGGATAGGAAAAAGGGAAGGTTGGGGTCAGGTACACAGAGGTCGGCGGTGAAGGAGAATACCTTCACCTTCGAGACTGCTCGAGGTACAAGAACAGATAGAGATACACCAGTCCCGAATCGGCACAACGCACAACAACCTGACACTCGTCATTTCCAGTCATAGAAACTCTTGCCGGGCAGCATATGGTATGGCACGCAGAATATGCACACGCCCACTTCTCTCTCACTTTTCCCTACAAATCGAATCGATGGAAGGTGACCCCTGTATCGCCTTCTTTTAGGGGCATCCTGTTGTTGCTGCTGGTGCTCGTCGTTAAAACCACCAGGAGCTCGTCTTTAAAACCACCAGAAGATCACAACGGCGAGTTCCCCGTGTTACGATACCCCACCAATGGCAAACACATTTTCTACGCCGCGACTACGGTTTCCGGTGCCTGTCTTCGTGAACCGCCTGGAGAAACAAAAGCTGTTACTCAAGCAGACTTTCCGTAGTCGGGGACAGTTAAACTTCTAAACAGGCTGTCGGCTTTGTCTGCGGACATAGAGGACGAATGGGAACGAGTGACAAGACGCGGGAAGGTGACACAAGACGAGGGCATCCAGTAAGAGGTGTCGTCCACTACACACTGGCTGCGGTTTCCTGCATTCGATTCCATTTCTCTGATTCCAGTCGAGATTTATGCCGTCGGTTTTCTCTGTTCCCCCTTGAACGGGCCACGCAAGCTTCCTGGAAGGTTTCACAGCCTCTGAAGCATTTCATTCGAAGTGAGAGCTGAATCCGGCTGCTCCGTGAGGGCAAAAAATGACTTACAATCGGGTTTCAGTGTTTACCCGACGCCGCGTTCCACATGCGTCGCAAACTGCACCCTTCGCGGAATACATCGCGTTATCAAAATACGAAAACATGGTACACGAATAATACGCCCACACCAGGCCCCATGCCAACTTCCATGCGCTTCAATCGGCCTACCATACATCGGGCTTTATTGTGGTGGTTGGTCACTCAACATCACTGCTGTTCTATGCATGCTGTTACAATTTCGTTTGTCGTGTTGTGATGACGGTGTCAGACATAGCCGTGCTTTCTTAGTAAGGCCGCCAGATTCGACGCAGGTACCGCGCCTCTGTTCGTGAGGTGGATTATGGCATCCTCACGAAGGCTACTGCGGTAGTACTCATGTGTGGTTTTGAGCTATGTCAGTGCGCAAGTACGTGGCCGTCCATCGGTCATTTGGATCTTCGGGGTATCTCCGGTAGTGGTATCTTTGGCAAGTTGTCACGCGTTCCGTACTGTCATGTGTTCCGAGGTCCGAATGTGTCTTGCGACTGTTGCTCGCGTGCTTCGGTGCTTGTGATGCACCCTGGTGCCCACTCTCTTCCGTTACTTGTGTCTACGAGGACGACCAATAAAACGACTTTATCATTCCTTCACATTGTCAACCGGGACAGCCGTGCTCATCCAGCAGCACTCGGCTTGGGGCCAATCAACAGCCTCTGCATGATGTTCCTTTCAACACTACCCTGCACAGCTCTGCGGCCTCATCGATGTCTTCACTCCCCGAGAAACATTCAACCCAATGCTGATAATGGGGAAGGGTTCGCTCGAACGCTGACCAATGTATGCTGAAGACGGGGGGGCGTCTTCGAGGCCACAGAGCCGGCTTCTCAGGCCTTCGGCTTAGTCCAAATATGAGTCTAGCCTTCCATCGTGTGACGTACGTCAATGTTGGGCTGGGAAGCCCATTTCTAACGAGCAATGCCATCGATATCAATCAATGTGTACCGTCGCGGCACGAGCATCTCGCACCTCCTTTCTCCGTGCAAGGAGTGCGCGAGGCACAGCCGGCGCCCCAAGTGCTCATCATCGTTGTCTCGAATTACTTTCAGCAGGAGGGCCTCTAGCACGTCACCTCCAGCATCCTTCCCTCCGATGCCAACGAGCCTTTGAGTCGGATTCTCAGTTCTTGGCAACTGCACCACCGTGGACGCGGGGACCAGGACGCAGGCTGCAAGGCTGCACGGTCGCACGCACCGGCTGGCTCTAATTCTTCATACGTTGAGGATGCGTCGTTGTCTCTACAGACTATTTGTCTGTGTGTTCGGGTAATATGGTTGCATGTTCCTTCACACCTCGAGCTACGCCACAGCTTGACAGCCTCGCCGCCGCTAGCCGCTCGACTACACATAGAGGGCTAGCCCTCAGAGGGCTGCGGAACTGCGGAACTGCGGGCGGTGACCAGATGCGGGACACTACACGCCCACGGGACTGTTGAAAACAGCCAGCGGCAAGAGGCACGGTGAAATTCGTGGTCGTCATGGCCACACACTGCGAACGACGCGACACCACCACGATATCCCCAGCAGCTTACCCTCCCCTCCAACCACCACATCCATAGGAGCTGGCTACCACCTTTTGGACCCAAGGTGGACTCGGTTTTTCTTGAGCCTCTTCGCCATCGGCCGGGCTTGACAAGTGCTGAATGAAGTGTACAAGTACTCGAAGATAAACCTGCACCATGGCCAACCAATGCCGGCAACAGCAACAGCAGCAAAGGGTCTCAGAATCCAGCGAACAGCTCAGTTCTAGGGCGAAACTGCGGGGGACGGAGGAAACCATCTTCGATCTCGTCTGTGCTGGGACTAACAGAATGCAGTGGGCGGAGTGGCTGCGAACTCCGCTGGAGCACGCCGCCGGTGCGGGCAACCTCGATCTCGTGACTAAAAGCTACAGGAAGCTGAGGCGGGCGGGAGTGCTCTCCACCTGGCACTCAGAGCTGGCCAGGACGCACTCGCGCGAGAGCTGTTGAGGCTGGGAGCTCCCACGAAGGCGATAGACAACAACGGCGATACCCCTCTCCACCTTGCTGCCGCTGGTGGCCTCGGCGATATCGTGTCCTTTGCTTCTTCGTGACGGGGCTGAGGTGGATGTGCTCGACACCAAGGGCCGGACGCCAATTCACCTCTCGGCGAAGCGTGGATCTCTGTCTGCCGTTCAAGCTCTGTTGGCGGCTGGGGGAGACTCGAGCTTGCGGTACGGGAAGGGCGAGGCGTTTTCGGCGTTGGGTCTGGCTGCTAGAGGTGGGCATGTTGAGGTCATGCAAGCGTTGATTCGGCACGGAGTGGACGTCGACGCCCCTGACTCGAACGGCCTCACGGCCTTGCACTCAGCTGCGACGGGGGATGCGGTGGGTGCGATCGAAACCCTCATGGAGGCTGGGGCGAATATCGACGCCCAGGGTGGCGAGGATGGCGCACGGTACACGCCTCTGCACATGGCGAGCGAGAAGGGTTTGTCCGAAGCCGCTCTATCGCTGGTCAAGCACCGAGCAGACGTGCACAGGTCGGGGAAGATGTCCAGGCGGGAGCGGAAGTGCTGTAACGCTCTCAGCCTAGCAGCCGGCCGCGGCCACATCGCGGTCGTGAAATCGCTTCTAGCTGCCGGCGTGAATGTCAACCTTCGCCCAGCATACTCAGGCGAGTTGGCGTTGGACGCGGCTTTTCAGGGAGGGCACGCCGACATTGTGACGACCTTGATCCAGCACGGAGCGTTTGTCGACGCCACAGACTCACGTGGGTGTACAGCCCTGTTCAAGGTCAGCCTGGACACTAACGCAGCTTTGATCGATAAGCTTGTGGCAGCCGGGGCTGCTATGAACGGGATAGTGAACGCTACAGGTAGAACACCCCTCCATCACGCGTGTATGGATGATTGCCCTGAAGCAATTGTTTCGATGCTACGCCATGATTGCCCTGAAGCAATTGTTTCGATGCTACGCCACGGGGCTCGTGTGGACGCGAAGGACGATGATGGTGACACGCCTCTCCATGTGGCATCGACGGTGGGATGCTCGGAAGGAATTCGCGCGCGCGCAACATGGGGCTGACATCAAAGCGCTCACCGCCAAAGGTCGCACGCCGCTCGGCTTGACCGCCGAGTTCGGCTGTGAAGATGCTACGGTAGTCTTGTTGGACGCTGGGGCAGACGTCAAAGCTCCCGCTAACTCCGCCGATGGATCGGCTGCTCCATCCTTGGCCACCTTGAACGACTTCAACGCCGACGGCATCATGAATGTCTTGATTCAGCACGGAGTCGACGTAAACGGAAAAAACAATGAGGAGTTTTCAGCTCTGCACCGTGCCGCTTATCACGACGACATTGACTGCATCGATGTTCTCATCTCGGCCGGGGCTATCATCGAGGCGACGGATAATCACAAGAGTATGCCTCTCGCCGTCGCGTTTCGGGAGGCCGTTGATCGTGGGAAGGGGGATAACAGTGGTGCTGGGGAGTTCGCGGCCATGATCGCCTTGTTAAAACACGGTGCCTACCCCAACATCGGGAATAAAGGAAAAGGCTATTCGAATTATTTGCTCTACTACCTCGAACGTTGCGAATGCCCAATTTTTGTGCTCCGGGAGCTCCTTGCTGTCGGTCCGAACCTTGACGTCCGTGCCGACGACGGATACACTCCACTAACGGTCTCCCAAGATCACCCCGAGTTGTTCACCGAACTACTGCTGCACGGGGCGGACACGAATGTGCAAACCAAGCGTGGTGCAACCGCGTTACACAAGGCCGCGGAAAACAACAACGGTGTATGCATCGAGGCCCTTACCAGTGCCGGGACCTCAACAAGTATCAAGGACAACGACGGCCGCACCCCTTTTCAACTCGCCACTATTTGCCATAGTCGGAGCGTCATGCGGATGTTGCTAAGGAGCGGTGCGGACATTTCTTCGGCGGACAACGACGGCTCCTGAGCGTTGCACCTGGCGGCAGCTCACGACCGCTGTGATTCCCGTGATTCCGCGATGGCCACGACAATCGACTTGCTGCTACGATGGGGTGCTGATGAGAATGCGGTCGACTCACTCGGCAACACCCCCTTAACCGTTTGGAGAGAGAATGAGTCCACGTACACGCTTTCGTGGGCGAACAAGCAATCTGTGAAGAAGATATTCAAACGGGCACCGAGAGACAAAAGGTGGCGTCAACGCGGCTGGCTAGTTCTGTGTCGTGCCTTCCCAAACAGCGTGCGGCTGAAAGCGGACAGCGATGGAACTTGTCCCGCGGCTGGCCGTAGCGTTCGAGCACGGAGCGTTCGTGCTGGGTCGTGGTCTGGCAGCAGCAGCGTCCCTCCTTTTGGAGAAGCCAGGGGAGGCCCGGTAGGCCCTCTGCCGCGCGAGAAGCATGGTGTTATTGCTGGTGGCTTGAGTGCGCTGGTGGCGAAGGTGGTGGGCTTGCACGAGGATGGCGTGTTCAGGACCATCATGGAGTTCGTGTAGACCCTGAGGTGAGATGTGATTGCCAGATTTCTAGAAGTACAGTATTTTCGGAGTGTATGCACAGGTCCATATGCACTGCGGCAACGTATGTAGATATCGTCTGTTCCGTATTTCAACGGCTGGAACTTGTGGTAGACCGAATTCACGAGGGCATTGATTCACTACGAGAACATTGGTTTGTCGTCCGCCTTCATCAAAATTGTGTCCTGTCCCCCACTTCGTCTCGCCTACCTGTGAGGAATAGCAGCCAACGCAAAGCGTTGGTGAAGGTGAGGGTTAGGCGTATCAGCCACCGATCAATCGACAATAGAAGAACACTTTGCTGTTCCTATGCTTGGGTCAAGTGAAGTGTAAGTGCTGGAATGATACATCTCATAATGTTCGAATTTTGATTCAGAGCCAGCGCCAATGAGCTGTAGATCTAGCGAACGAGTTGAATTCCCTGTTGTACAACAGGGTCAACAACAGGATTCGGTTGCATATGTCTCACAACGTGCCTGCGTGTAGAGTTGGGAGTGTGATCGCCCACCCCGTCGGGCATGCACTCTCCAAGTTGTACATTGAAGTACAGGGCACACTTACACATTTTTTTTTGTATTGGTGTCTGCTAGATGTATGTCGGAATCATGTCCGCGAATCACCTGAATCCGTTTATCTTTCATTATGCAATGGTCCACACATCTCCAAACCCAAAACGGGTATGGATAGCCTCGCGAAAGGTAGCGATTTATATACCATGGAACGGTTCCGCGTCAAGCAGGGCTTGGTATATCCTTGACGAGACTTGTGCAAGGCAGGTGGTGCGTCTGTCGCTTGGATTATGAGTTGAGATGGAACCAGCGCACTGAACTAAGACTGAAATGTCGTGTGTGCACTCTTGTATTCCTCACGTTCGTTGTTCGTTCCGTTTATTTTTCCATGTGTTTCTTGATCTTGCTTGTACAGAGGCGGACTCTGCGGCTGTGAACGGATGTTGCACCCCGTGTACACCCAGGTTGGTCACCACTCGCGCTGACATGAAGAGCGATGAACTGCTTCGTTCACGCGACGTGGTGGGTGCATGGTGAATATAGTTGTACGTTGTGCGTTGGTCGTACTGAAGGTGCTTGACCAACGACAGCTCGGTACGGATGTTGTACGTCGTAACCGTGGTGTCTTCATAACGTACCATCGATTGAAGAAGAACTGCGAGAGCTGGGCAATGTTCCGTTTACTGACGCGGAACTTCGTAGCGCCGATATTGTGAGTTTTCCGGTGCCTCTGTCCCTTGAGTTTGGTGCAGCCATTGCTTTTTTCCTGGCACCGTTTGTCACCATTTCAGGTAGTCATTGGGGCAGTCTTTGTTGCCTGACCACCAGCCCACGCCCTAAATGTGCGTGCGAGAGAGGAGTTGTGTGGGTAATGAAGGGGCCGACAGAGAGCTTTAGGCAGAGATGCTACCTAGGGCAGGACGTGCGATGCTACGGGGTGTGCGCGTGGTTAATTTCGACTTCCCCTGTGATAGTTTCAATTTTGTGTATCAAGCCCTCCTCACGCCCTACATAGCCGTGTTGGCCTCTGGTCGGCGAAAAAGAACCGATGATGCACGCGCCCCGATCTTGCTGGGGGACGAGCATAGATTCTTCACGTTTTAGTTTATTTTTGGAGCAAAAAGCACTTTGTGTAGTTTTCTTGCAATCTGGAAAGTTCAACGACAATGTAGCACACATGTACCGCCAGGCCTAGCGAGGAGAAGCAAAACATTGCACCTGGTCGCGTTGACCCAGAGTAATGACCTGATTGAGATTACCCAGAACATCGAAGGAACATGACTCAGATCATGATCGTGTAGCTTAGAATCGCGTGCCGTGCCCTGCAGGAAGTACAATCGTCAATGTCAAATGTAGTGTGGTCAGAAAGGGAGACTGTTTCCCGGTAGAGACTCCAGACTTCAAAAGGCATCGCCGCCCAGTTATAAGAAAGGTGCGAATCGAGGTCTGTCTTTACGAAGAAGCATGTCAAGCTTCCAACCAGGAGAAAGCGGCCAACTCCCTCCCAGCGAAACACCGCCCAACATGTACCACTACTCACGCTTTCGCTCTCGTCCTTCATTCCGAAAAACAATCCGTGCTCGCATGATCCTACCTACTTGCCCTTTTGTGAAGCGCTCCGATCCTTGTTACACAAAAGTGTTTCTGTTGTACTCCAGTACATGTATGAGCAGGCTTCTCGACGCCCGCAAGACTCGGTTCAAATCGAAAACTAGGTTGGCGACGGGTGGCACCCAGGACACACTTCCCTAGGCTTAACCGGGCACATAGCAAGATCATCCATCACTTGCCCGCGGTGCATGTAGCACGGACGTGGACGCTTGCTACGTGAGTCTCCCTCATGCGTCCACAAGCGTAGTTCTCCTAATGGAAAATTCTTCGGGGTTCAAGAGGGATACCAAGGAATCGATGGGGAACGTCGAAGGAAAACAAAAGCTTTCATTTTCAAGACTATTTGACTGTTTATAGTTTCAAGAATAGATACATCGAAGAGATATACCCCGAACAGGCACCGCCCTGACACTGACACTTCAAGGACGGAACGCGAACTTGCCAGCCAGGGCAGTATGGCACGCAGTACACAAACATGCTCCCGCCCCTTCTCTTTCGTCGTTCTCCACAATCGAATCGATGGATGCCTTCCTGTTGCTAGTGCTTGTGCTCGCCGTTGACACCACGTAAAGACCGCTACGACGGGTCCCTCAAGTTACGATACCCCGCCAACAACAAACAATTCTTCAACGCCGCGGCCACTGTTTCGCTTCTGCGCTTGTCTGCTTTAACCTCTTCGAGGAACAGAAGCTGCTGCTGAAGCAGGCTTTCGTTTGTCGGGGACAGTGAAGTTGCATGTTGCAACAGAGTGTCGGCTCTTTTTTCGGGGGCGAAGGACGACAAGATGACACAAGGCGGGGGAAGTCCATCACGAGTGGTCGTCCACTGCACACACTGTCATTTGAAGTAGCTCGCGGAGGAAACTGTGATGCGAGCTCTTGCCGGTGGCGCATTCTGTACCCCCATGAACTGCTCGCGCAAAATTTTGGAACGAAAGGTTTCATGGCTTCTAAAACGCTTTTCGACGAGCTGAGAAGGGCTCCTGCGAGAGAGTAGGGATTGCCTTCGGTTTCCAGCGGACGTGTCCTATGCGCCCTAAGTTGGACAAACTGACAAGATTCCCTCTGGTCAACGTAAATCCTGCAAATACAACAACAGTGTTTAGCTTCAGTGCCGCAATACACATGACATGCTCAACCCAACACAAGAAATGTCTCTTCACCTTGGTCAATCAACATCAGGTAATTCTCTTTGCTTGCCGTCATGTTTGGTCTCTCACGTTGCGATAACGGTGTCTGACATGCCATTCCTTCCAAGCAACGCCGCCAGGTTCGACATGGCCGTCACGTCTGTGCACGCCGTTCCTTTCAGCGCCGCCCTGCAAAGCTTTGCGGCCTCTTCGAAGTCTTCACTCGGCAGAAATAAAACACAATGAAATCGATGAAGCGGGGGGCGCGGGCGGGGGTGGGAGCGAGCTCCAGTCGTACACCCAAAAATAAAGACGAGGGCCCCTTCTTTGAAACGACAGAGAGCGGGTTCAGGCACGCGGCTTAGGTTAAGTATGTACAGTCTTCCATCATGTGAGGTACGTACTTTAAGGATAGATAGAAAGGACCCATCTCTAACGAGCAATGCCATCGATACCAACGTGTGCTATTTGCATCACCCCACGAGGATATCGCACCTCCTTCCTCCGCAAGTGTATGCGCCAGGCAAAGTCGGGCCCCCGAATGCTCCTCGCTGTCTCGAATTACTTTCCGCAGCAGGACCTTGGCCTCTCGCACGTCGACACCTTCAGCCTGCCCTCTAATGCCAACGGACCCCTCTGAAGCGCGTTTTGTACGTCGGCGTTGGAGGAGGAGCTTGCCGAGGTTGAATTGCGCCGTTGTGCTGCAAGGGGGGTTGAAGGTGGGGCGCCGCCAAAAGATTGTTTTTACCCGACGCAGAGATGGTATGGCATCAGCGATAGTGTGCAAGCTCGCCAGGAGTAACAGTAGTTGGTGTACCTGACCTCTACTCACCAGTCCGGATCGCACCGAATCGCCTCCCTCAGGTTCTCGAGTGCACCTTCCAAGTTATTCTCAACCATAGCCAGAAACCGCCCATAGTCTGCTCGTGTCAACGCGTCAGACGGGCTAGATCTCACTGCCCGCTCGAATAGCTGCTTCGCCTAAGGTGGCAAACGTATTCTTGCGGTGTTCAGCGCAGTTGAGCTGCGCGGTAAGAAACTTGGATTGCCAATACGGAAACAAACTGGATCAGAACTCTCCTTGCTCGGTGGGGATGGGGGGGGGTACGTGTGAGTGTTAGTCGCGTGTGCCACCCCATTGCTTCTGGATGCACATCCCTTTCGTACCTTCTGGTATGTTTCTTATGTACCAGCCGGGTCACACAGGAGACGGCCAGACAGGAGATTTGTTTTTTACCCTTTTCCTTCCTTCTGCGGTGCTCTCCTCAACAGTAGAAGTAAGTACTGTTGTTCACGAGAAGGGATTAATCGTTGTTCCTTTCCCTCGTCGACCGTGAAGGCGAACTTTCGACACATACATGAATAACCCTTATCTACACATTTTCGGACCCATGAAGATGCGAGAAGCTCCCAGTTCCGTTCACTGTTCCGACTTCCAAACTCACGTGCCTAAACGTCAGAGGGTCGCGAGGGTACCAACTGCACCAGTGCCAAACAACTTTATGTCCACAGTTGACCACAACCTTCGCATTTACCTCAGAATAGTCACCGTTCTTCGTGGTCTCTTCCTTGAGGACGGCAAGGTTGTACAGAGCGTAGCTGTGTTCAGAGTTGACTTCTAAGCATTGTCGATACATCGCCTCGGCCCGCTGGAAAACCGGTTGTTGTAAACGTAAGAAAGGGTGGACAAGCGATCTGAAGCACGGTTCCATCCTCGGCGGTTGAGAACGATACAGTCCTCGCAATGTTTGCAGTGGCTGCGGATACCTTTACCAGTAAAGTGCCAGGAACGTGCAACTGCTGTGTTGGATCGCGCGTTGATATCGGGATGCAGGTTCTTTACCAGCTACAAGAAGAGTATTTTGTCGCAGGGACGAAACGATGTGGTGGTGTTGCTGTCGACGTGACAAACGATACGTCACTCGACTTGTTTTTGGTATTTTAGGGCGGGAACTCCCTGCAGCCATGCGAAAAAACGCGTTCACGTTTGTTTCAGCTTTGTGACTGACTTATTGTTCTCCTACGCACGGAACCGTTGTCTAGGGTGACACACTTGTCTGTCCACCGCCCACTACACGTGGCAGGGTGGTCTACTCAGCCTCTAGGGGAAACACGTTCTCTAGCTTCTTCCCTCTTAGGGGATAGCAACGGGTAGAAAATGAAAAGTCCTCACCTCCTGTTGCTTCAGGCTACTATCGAGCAAGACGGCGTAGTTATAGATTGAGTTGGCATGAAAGGGGTCGATCGCGCGAGCCTTCTTGTACAACGCCTCCGCTCCGACAACATCTCCCCGCTTCTGATGCGACACAGACCGACGGAATTTGGGATGGAAGCGGTGATGAGGCACCAGTGGGGTAAACAGGTACACATTGTGCGTTCAGAAGCAGAATGGTCGGTACCGTCGGGCAGGGGGCTCGAAGGGTTGGGTATAGGCAGCGTTCGAGTTTCTGTTGCGTACACGTACAAACAACCGGGGGTTCTTCTTCAATGCCCACGTTTAAGTATTTCTTATTTCTCTGTGTGCCCCTCAATCAATCGTGTCAGAGACCAAAACCGATGGCAACAAATGACTTTATGTCAAAGATCGGACGGTGCCAATCCACTAGTCTAGGGTTTCTCGGAGGGTCTGCAACGAAACAACCGTAGTCAGTAGACTACCGTGCAGGACTTTTCTATTGAAGCCTTGATCCGTGCGTGCCAAAATGATCCCAAATTCGTTTTCTTTACCTCAGCGAGAAATAGCCCGAAGTTGGAGAAATTGTTTGCATTGACGGGATCGGCGTGCACCGCACGCTTGTACAACCCTTCGATTTTGTCGAGCAGCGGCGCTGAGGTGCAGGGCTGCCCGTGCAGCAACACCGCCAGGTTGCCCAGACTTTCCGCATGCGACGGATTTGCGGCGATGGCTGCTTCGAACAACGTCTTGGCCTTAGAGCGAATACGATGGGGTGACAGCGCGTTTCAATTGAAGAGGCAACTCGTGGGTCAGTGTAGAGATGGTGCCAATGATGTTCTGAGTTCCTGATCCCGATCATCAAGCAAGCAAGGTTCTCAGTGGAGTTGGTAGAATGCAGGAGAGGAGACAAAAACGGAGAGGAAAGCAAAAACACTTGTGCACTCTTGTCTGTACATTGGTCTGTGTAGTGGAGCAGTGCAGCGCACACAAGCAAAACGTGTCTAGCACTTTCAAAAGAAAAGTAATGAACTTGTGCGCAATGGAATGCGCAGCTCATTTTTTGAGTCCGCGTGACTCTGCCGTATCGTGCGAGGCACGACTTGGTGACCTATGTTCGCCAGGCACCGGATTGTACACAACAACAGCACGAGATTCCACACCCTGGCAGGGAATTGTTGAGGTATGCATACCTTCTCGTAATCGTTTTCCACGTGCTTTACGAAGCCCCCGTACTTGCATAATATGGACGAGTGCGTTGGGTGCGCTTCCACCGCCTTCTTGTATGCGGTTGCGGCGGCCTGTGGGGAGAAATGATTTGGACGGCAAACAAACGTCATCATTCCGTTGATGGAACCTTTCCTAGGCTCGTTGATGTTGAGTTGGCAACCACATGTTGGTTGCAAAAGAGTTCACGCTGCTGTCCAGTCCCGGCTACATGCATAAAATTCTCACACGGTGGTCCCGCTTTATCTTGTGCAAGAATACGGCGTAGTTTCCCATGGCCAACGCATCTCTGTCGTTAATCCGCAACGCCTGCTTGTACAGCCGCTCGGCCTTTGCTGCCCCCTCGCTGCCATTTCCTTCCACTAGCGCCGCGTACCACCCCATGGCCAGGCCTCTAGTCTCGCCGTCGGACGACGGAGATTCATGCTCGGTGGCGTGGTGCGGGCATTTCAGGGCTTTCTCGAATAACGATTCAGCCTCGTCGTTTCGATCGAGGTCGGCGAGGAGGTGCGCCAGGGCGGTGAGTGTGAACAAGTCTTCTTGCTTGGCGACGGCCGTTCTGAAGCTGGACTCCACGCTGTCCACGGCCAGCTGGTCCTGCCCTACCATTGAGAACTGGTTCAGCATGTAATATGGGCGTTGGTCGAGCGCAAATCTTGGTTGGATGCGCGCGATCTCCGTTCTCCGAGATCTGGTACATCGTCACAGCGTGTTGCCCTTGACGGTTTCATGTTTTCACGGACCAGTTTTTTTTTTTCTTAACATGACAAACGCATTTTCAGTTTGGTATGCATATGTGCGGAGTTGCTGTTGATGTTGTTTGTTGTTTTTCTTCACATTAAACTCGTGTCAGTTGCTAATCCCAAAATCTAGCAAAGACTCGGTCCGTGGTCACAAAAATGCCAGAACCATCACAAGATGTAAAAAACACACAGACTATTTAGCAAGAGAAGGGTACGCAAGCCCGAGGAGGTATATGCGGCTGATGTGCGGGCACACGGGAGTGGCCTCACCGCTTAAAATATACATACATAGACTATATATATAACACAGCAAGTCCATATTTTATCATAGAAAAGAGTCAGAGACAGATTAACAATGAAATCATAGCGCCAGAGAAAACTACCTGTATGTCTACGGTTTTCTAGACAGCATATACGGACAACTCCCCTGCGGCAACTCCCTGCGGGTGACAGGCTCAACAAATCAGTTTGGTAGCTGTCTTCTTGTGTGCCTCATGTATGTTAGTCTATGTTGCCCTTCTTCCCCTCGCTCCTCGACAAGCTTTTGCTTAGACATGGGTTGTAGTGAAGGGGGGGGTCTTTCTGGCGAGCAGGGCTAGACTCACCCTCAAGGGATGACCGAAACCTTCTTGCTGCTGCGCATATCCGCCGCGAGGCATGCGCGTGGTGGTGTAGTTGGGTCGGC
>CACKRE030000771.1:10130-30255 GCA_902602495.3 Ectocarpus sp. CCAP 1310/34
TCCGCGACTTGGAAGGGAGAGACTGAATATCGCTTGTATTAGAAACGCAGAAGCAAGAGAAGAGAAGAAGAAGAGTGCCTCCGGAAAACAGAGAAGCAGGGGTCACAAACACAAGAACCCCAAAATGGTATGTCTACGTTCCTATCTGCTAATATATCCGTTACTGCGGTCGATCAATACCTGTCCGTATCCAAACACACGAACAGATTTTGTTTCGTTGATGTACATCAGCGATGTAAGGATACTTCACGCAGCGCTTCGCTGCTTGCTTGTTTCGAATTATCTTGTTGTTGCTTCGAGTGTTCTTGGTTCGAGGATTCCTCCTTCGCACTCTGTCTGAGTGGAGACTAAGAAGACGGGAAATGCCACGATCAGACTACGTACAGGCAAATGCGTGGAAAGATAGATGTCGAACAGCATTTAGCTACAAGGTGGTGAGATAGACTGCATTCATGCCGAGTGTACAGTGTGTAGACTAGTCTAGCATTTTCCCATTGTCTTGACATCTGTTATGGCGCTCCCTCTCCGGCTTTACTCCCAGCAGTTCCACGTCATCATGCCCTTGGCTACCATACTCCACCACCACCACAACACACTTGCTAGTCTTCGGAGAGGAAGGCAAAGCTGTGCTGTGCTGCGCCGTAAGGCAGAACATGTGTGGGTCGAGACCAAGAAGAGACCAAAGATACCGGAGATACAGCATGATTTTCTTGTTCCCAGACGGTCGATTGGCGCTTCCTCTTCGGCTTNTGCGTCTGTCGGCCTCAGCACGTGCTTGTGGCTGTTGCTGTGGCGCCGCCAAAACTGGCCAATTGTTTGGTGGTTTTATGGCACAAAATGTGACGTTCTGGTACAGGGGATGGGGTAGTTTTGTCCCCTCCATGTCAAAAATTTGGCATGGACNCAAGAGACCAAAGATACAGGAGATACAGCATGATTTTCTTGTTCTCAGACGGCCGACTGGCGCTCCCTCTTCGGCTTTGGTAGTAGAGACAGTCTTCCCTATAGAGCTGGCCCTCCCTTTCTGCGTCTGTCGGCCTCAGCACGTGCTTGTGGCTGTTGCTGTGGCGCCGCCAAAACTGGCCAATTGTTTGGTGGTTTTATGGCACAAAATGTGACGTTCTGGTACAGGGGATGGGGTAGTTTTGTCCCCTCCATGTCAAAAATTTGGCATGGACGTGCCATTATCATTTATCATCTCCCCACATCCCAACCATGCATTCCGCGCACCCTCCTGGGGGCTTCGCAGAATTTCCGGGGGGTCCAAAGCTCCTGGCGGGCTCCATCTTGCATCCGCATCAGCATGCAATTGTTGTGACCAACATACGTACACAACAATGCGGGTGCGCTGTTCGGTCCTGCTTGTATTGGGCTCCGCCAGGGGCCTGGTAGCGAATGAAAGATGTGAAACATTGTCACTGAGGCTACGGCAGGCTCAAACGCCGCCCCACGGCCACAACGAGGGTGCACCGCTCGCGTGGCAAAATAGGGGTTTGACTCGTGCCGCCTTGTGCTGCCGGGGGGGATCAACAGCAGCAGCTTCCACATTGGCAGCAGCAGCAACAGCAACAGGAGGAGAGAGGAGGGGAGGGGGTTCATGCCTTGGAAAGCAGAGTACTGGAAAGGGGGTCGCGAAGAAGGGGTGGGGGCAACTGGGACGAGCCTCGTCATCAAACGAGCTTGTTAGTCGGCGAGGTGTGTCTTGGTTTGCTTGCTCCTTACTTTGATTAGCCTGCTGGACGTACGTGTGTCTCCGCCCTGCAGTCGCGAACGGTGCCGCCCATGTTGTTTGTTACCTTCTCCCTGCCATGGTGTCAGGGACAGCAGTATGGCTGCCCCCCTTCATCAGTGTAGGTGTTGGCGTGATGCCGTTGTTGGGTTTTTGGCGTCTTGAAGTGTGTGATTATGTGCCGAAATGCTACTACAGAGAGGCAGGTCATATATATCACCGAACCACAACAAAGAGCCACACCACCCGCCATCATGGCGTTCCTCCTCTGTGCCGCGCGTGTTCTTGTGGGCCCGAGACTCTTGGAGGGACGTTCACGCTGGAACTGAAGCAGCAGACCAAATTCTTATCGATACACATGTACATATGTTTTCGCGCAAAATCTCCGAAAAATCAGAGAGGCACGCGGCGACGGCGGTTGACGTGTACCACGTGGGTTGGATACGTGACATACGCATGCGTACATTTTGTGGGAAAATATCTTTATTACTCTACGATAGCACTTCTGCTGTGAGGTGGGCTTCTCCCCGGATTTTCTGCGGTCAGCCGACCGGATTTTTGCTGCACAAGTTGGGCAGTTTTTTTCTGTGTCTCCGCACGAGGAGCCTGTGCTCCAATTCGGCGTCACTGAACCTTTGGGACGTGTTCGGTGATTGTATTCACTGCTGTTGTTACACACCTGCTGGTGTGACGGGGTATGTCACATACGCTGGAAAGTCTAGACTACACTTGTTCTTTTTAGTCCAGTCTTTCACGCAGGTATTGACTACTGCTGTGAATGTCTTCCCAAGGACTGCTATCCCGGGTATCTGGTAGGTCATCTGTTGCCGGGTTGAACAACGGTTTGGTTGTCATCGAGGAGGTTTGGCTCGGTATCCTTTCGCAGGAGCGTGTGTTTTTGGGGGGGGAGGGTTCACCCCCCGCGCGCTTACCGGCAGTCGGTCTCAGCAAGTGCGTCTATAAAAGCACAAGGTCATGACCTGGCATCTCGCCTGCTGAGGTTATGGGGGAAGCTAATCTCTGTACTCAATATGCAAAGCTGATGACCTCGCCCAAGGGGTTTATAAAGAAGAACTGCATGTTTCTCACGTTTATTGGATAGTCCCAAGGAGCGTGAGGGTTCCTCCGGCGACCAAGGTAGCCTTGACTGGGATTTCTTCGGAGGTCCGGATCCAGGAAACCCTACTGGATTTTCCTGGATCCCCACCTCTGAAGGAACTCCCGGCTGAGACTAGCTTGGCCGCCGGAGGAACCCTTGCGTTTCTCGGCACCATCGAAGGCGAAACACCCAAGGTGAGAAACATGTACTTCTTATTTAAACCGGGCGACCTTTCTGTGTACGGCGGGCGTGTTTTTTTCTCGTTGTATCCACTGGGCTACCCGGCAGTCAAATGCGGTCTCAGTGCTGCTACAAAGGTTCTATAGGCCATGGTACGGGATCTCGCCAGCGAGGACCATGGGGGAAGCTACTGCCGTAGGGTCTGTGCTCTACGCGTATTATTTTTGCAGCTCTCTCCGGGTAGTTTGTTCGGGGTGTTTAGCGATGTTGGGCAGCTCTGTGCCCCTTGGGTGACTGTGTGGTCCGACTCGCCATTCGAGACCTTTCGGCAGCACTTGGCGCTCATGTGTAGTAAGTACGATGTTACAAGACACGAAACACTAGCACATTTACGATGCTAGAGGAATGCACAGCCGTTCGAGTTATGTAGCTTTCGGAGGAATGTATTGAAGTATGTCTCGATTGATTGAATTGGTACTTGATAAATACCTGAGAGGAATCTTAAGAACCATTGACCACCCTCCCTGTCCATGTGTGCACCATTGTTTTTCTTGAGGTATCAAGCATCAAGGGCTGTCGTACGTGTCTTGGAAGTCCGTGCACAAACCGTGCGCACTATACTATTGCCTCAACGACCGCGGCAGGAATATTGTACAATTGTTTTTCAGTTGAAGGACTGGAATAATTTGCAGATAAACTCGCCGGTCTCCCAACACAAGGGATTTTCGCGACAACGACCACGTCCTCGTGCATTCGGCTTTTAGGGAAGGCATACAGTCTACCAGTAGATTTGTGGCTTCTTGCTTGGCCTCGTTGTCTTTGATATGTTTCGGCACGAAAACGATCGACAATTCTACATCTAGGTCAGGGTCCATGCGCTGTCTCGCAGGTATCATGTCGTTCGAAACGCTCCAAAGCACCTCAGTACTGGTGTGTGTAGCCGTTGAGAAGGATCATCTCCCCCGAGGGGTGTAAAGAAGAAGCTCGTGTTTCTAGCCTTGGAAGTTTTGCATTTAATGTTTGCCAGGATCGTGAGGGTTCCTCCTGCGGCCAAGTGGCTGCAGCCGGGTTTCGTCGCAGGAACGGATCCATGTGCCGAGAAAGACAGCAAGCAAAAATTGTGGTTGTATATTAATGTACCAAGAAGACTCCAAGTAACAATTGTGGTTGTATGATATATACAGCCTTCTTGGTACATATATATACAACCACAATTGTTGCTTGCTGTCTTTCTTGGTACATGGATACGTTTGTGCAAATAAACCCACCTGCAGCCTCCTTGGCCGCTGGAGAAACCGTCACGGTCATCGCCACCATTGAATGCGAAACTACCAAGGCGGGAAACACGCGCTTCTTCGTTACGCCCCTCGGGCGAGATGGTCCTTCTCAACGGCTAGAAGTACATCGAGTAGCTTTGGAGCATTTAGAACATTATTCCTACGAGACAGCACATGAACCCCTCACTAGAAAAAGGCTTGTCGATCGTGTTCGTTCCGAAGCGTGTCAGGCCAAGCAAGAAGCGTCAAATCTAGATCTTGCGCGTTTCCTGCTGCCCACATGCATCTATGTGGAAATGGTCGTAATGATTCCTTTTTTCTGGAGACCGGCGATTTAATGTGCACCACATGCCAGTCCTACAACAAAACGCAACTCCAAGAACAACTGAATGCTACACAACTTCAAGGTCCAAACAGTGAGTAGATTCGCCGTCCAACAAAACTCCTTCACTACCCTGCGTTGGGCCATAACTGCCACCATGTTGTTTTCACCCCGCACCACAGGAGGAGAAAACGTGGCTTCCTCAGCAGATGTTGCCAAGCAGGCCTACCGGACTGCCCTTCTCAGAACGGCCCTACTCGTCTGCTCCGGTAAGCTAAGCGCGCAAGAAAGATGCGGACGACGTGCATCCCACTGCTGTTCGAAAACGTGCTTCGTGTTACAGTTCAAGCAACGATGGTCCATCGAAAGCGTGTCAACTCTGGTTCTGGATCTCTTCTTAGTCACCTTGAGTGCAATTTTGCGGAGCGCACCTGTGGTCTTGGCCCCGCTACCCCCCGTGCACCTCTACAACCCTGAACCCGTTTGAAGTCGTTCAGCAGTAGTTGCGTTTGGTTGCGTCGTGTTTGTGTGGTGAGGGCCGACCATGCCGAGAGTAACAGGGTAGTTGTTGCTTCCTGATTACCCCCTGTTGACACCTTTTCGGTAGACTGTCAGCTATTTTTTGCGAACGTGGTGGTCAGCAGTTGAATGCAACTTGAAGCAGCTTGCCGCCATGGCCGTACGTAGTACATGGATCGGAAACGCCATCGAAAGGACCATCGAAAATGGTAAGGGAAAGGAGGGGTATTTGTTTTGTTCTACCCTCATAGCTCGGAGATTGTTTCTTTCCCCTCTGCGATCGTCGATGTATCTCCAATCTTCATTAACAAGTCACCCCCCCCGGCTCACCTCTCTTCTATTTAGTACCGTTGATCGTGACTCTGACTCTGGGTTGGGGATGAGGCGCCGTCCCAACGCTTGGAGACATACCAACATCTAAAAGGCTACCGCAATCAGTGCGTGCGTATTCATGTCCCCCTTCTCCGCCTCCCTCGCGCCTTGAGCGTCTTCCAAAGCATCCTCCTTTCTCACCTAGACCTCTCCCACGATCCTCCCCCCCAAAAAAACGTTGGTGCTCAACAATGGATTTCTACCATTGCGTTTGTTTCAGCGGGAGCTTTCGGAATGGGCACTTGGGTCGTGAAGGGAAAAACTTCCGCCCTCGAGTTTTTCGCGGGCTACATCGTCGAGCAGTCCTTGTCGGTAGACAACCTCTTCATCTTCATCATGCTATTCGACTACTTTAAGGTCCCTGCGGAGTTTCAGGTGGGTAGTTGTTTTTCCAGGGGGGAAGGGGGGGGAGTGTGAAGTGAGCTGCGGATAGTGGGTGGGTATTTGATTCGTCAAGAGGTTGGTGTCCTCTTGATGAGGGTGGAAACAGGCGCGGCAGAAGAGAGGAAATCAGCTGTCTCAGCAGGTGTGGAACACTGTAATCGCGATTTGTCTCTGTGGCTGTGGGCCTTCTTGACAAGGTTAGCGTTTTTTGGTCTCGTGGCATGGCCGGCCTGGTTCACTGGAAACGTTTCTGCCCTCACTGTGTGATGAGTGAGGCACGAGAAACTAATGGCGATTCCGGGTAGTTGATGGTCAACCCTTGTTATGTGATGCCCAACAGGCTGTATTTAGGTACGTTGCTTAGTTCAATCGAAAGGATTAGACTAACCACGGCAAAAGTGATCTGTGCAGAGCAGCACCAAACCAGTTAGAGAAAAAGAAGTTGAGTGGCAGGAGCACGGCAGCAACTGGACTTGAGAAACATGCCCCGAACCCTCGCCTATGGCACACTTTTGCCATCTGAGTTTCCGTTGCCTCCCGTCTTTGTTATCTCGTTAATTCCTGCGCTGTCGGTCATGTTGATTGATTCGATTGATTCTTCTGCATACGATGCGCTTCTTCCATCGGTGATGTGTGACTGGATGTGCGGCGGAACTCTTCATTTTTTAGTCGCGCGTGTTGAACTGGGGAATCATCGGAGCCGTGTCGATGCGGGCGATCATGATCGTCGTGGGCGTGGCTGCGATACAGCGATTCCGGTAAGTGGCTTTCATACTTGCAGCCTTTCAAGTTCGGTTTGAGATGCGCTGTACATAGGTTATGAGTCACTTGGTTTGTGTTTGCTTTGCGTTGGAGGGGGTCCCGGATTGTTGTCGTAGACCCTCTGTTGTTTTCCCTATTGACGACTTTTCATCTTCGTCCCTGGCCGGCACTTTGTCGACGTCCTACGCATGGCTTGCCCAGCACCCCTGGTTGCGTCAGGGCATCTTTTTCTCTGGTTCATAACATAGCGTCAGTCGCACAAAGGACAAGGTGCCCACCGAGCCCGTCTAGTCTTTTCGCGCGTCATGATATCTGCTTGTCTCTGTCCGCCGTCGTTTCATCAGAGGCGTGATGCTGGTCTTTGCCGGCATCTTGGTGGTTTCTTCCTTGAAGCTTCTCATGGAAGGTGTTGAAGAGGACCACGCGGATAGCTCTGCTCTCGAGGGCAACATGGTGCTTCGAGTCGCGAACTGGATGATGGACTCGACCGACTACTACGATGGGGAGAAGTTCTTTACACTGGTGAGGGCTGACGTTACCACCTGTTGGGCCGGTTTTGAATGCTCATGGTCCTGCAGCAGCAGCAGAGAAAGAACGCGCGTGCTTCCGCGGCTGACAACGATAACATTCACCAACCAGCATTAATTTTTGGTGCTTGTTGGTGAATGTTATCGTTGTCAGCCGCGGAAGCACGCGCGTTCTTGATCTGCTGCTGCTGCTGCTGCTCCTGCTGCTTTTGCCCTATTCATTGGTAGTGTTGATATATGAAATATTGCACAGAGGAAACATTATGCACTCTCCTCCAAGGGGCTGATGCTTGTCGTGTCGTGTTTGATACATGTACAAGTACGATGTTGCTCTTGTACGCAACACCCAAACACTTTGCAGCATCTCACGTGGGAAAAGTCCCACCCCGTCATCCCCACAAGATCGTCAGTGTGGTTCCATCTTGCTTCGCGTTGCGGATGCCCGGTGTGATTCGTTTCTCGCAACTTCCGTGATTTTGTTTTCCGTTCTCCGACACCTGGAGACGTCCACGTCTTGAGGAAGTGGATTTTTCTTGTTTTGTCGGCCTTCCTTCTACAGGGCTGCTCGACTGGCGGTGTGTTATCAGGAATGCTTGCCTTCAAGTACAGTTGTGCTGGTGTAGGGCGACACAGTCTGACATCCCGTGGTCTTGATGAATGGCATGCTCGCTTCAAGCACCGCTTTGGAAGTCTCTGTTCGATGAGAGCCTGTCCCCTTCTCTCTGATGGTAACGTTTGCGTTGCTTGCGATTTCGGTTTGAACGCTTTCCCAGGTGGACGGCGCCAAGAAGGCCACGCCTCTTCTGCTGTGCCTGATCTGCATCGAGATGACAGACTTCGTCTTTGCGGTGGATTCGATCCCGGCCGTCCTTGCCATCTCTCAGGACACGTTCATCGTTTACGCTTCTAACGTGGGTGGTGTGGTTAGTGGTGCTTGATTCGCGAGATTGGTGTTGTGAGGTTGTGTTCGGCGCTTGCGCTCCGTTGGTGTTGGTGCTGAATTTCCCTTGCTTGTTTTTGGTTTATTGCGGGGTATTTGCTCTCGAACACTTTCCATCAGTTTCGTCGATCTGTGCGCCCTTCTATAAACAGCTGCATACCGAAGGGCGATACAGTTGTCTTGTGGTGGGAGCAGGCAAGTCTCGCCCACCCATTTCTGGGAGTTGTATTATCATTTTTCTACGCTTCCCCCCTACCCCCCACCCCTTCCCTCGTTCACGCGTTGTTCTGATTAAGCTCATTGCTGTGTCGGTGCAACGTAAGAGGTTTTTCTGCTTCATGTCTCGGCCGAAAAAATTCTATTAACGTCAGAACCGCATTATCTCGCACATGCGCCTTACTTGTTGGATTTCGAACATGTTCCGAATTTGAATGGCATCCCCCCACGGTTGTCTGTAATCACTGAAATGACATGCTGCACGCCTTTGTACGCGTGATTTTCGCAAAGGGCGCGTCGATGTAGATGACGCCCCGTTGTCTGCATCGCTGGAATGGCCTACGGCACGCCTTTGTACGCTTGATTTTCACAAGTGAAACGCGGCTTGACGTCGTTCACTCAACGCCCCCACTCGCACCTCCAGGTTGTAAGAGTTGTGTACACGAGTCACACGTCTCATCACGACTTCAATTGTTGACCTGCAACTTGCACAACAGGTATTCGCCATCTGCGCAATGCGAAGCATCTACACCCTCGTGAGCCACGCCATCTCCGACTTGCCGTACCTCAAGCCTGCCGTGGCCCTTGTGCTCGGCTTCGTGGGGGGCAAGATGTTCGCGGAGTTCTTCCACTACGAAATTGGCGTTGGGACCTCGCTGTCAGTGGTGGGTGATGTTGTTTGTTTTTTCTCGTTTCCTTACCCTTATCCTTTACGTCGTTGCTCCTCGGGTGCTTTCTGCGTACTTGTTGGGTTGCTCGTCTGTGTAGCGTTCCAATTTCAAGCCTGCCGAGTGGTAGACAGGCTGGGGGTTGGGGAACAGCGACGAAGCGGGGCGCAATTTCTTGATTGTTTTGAAGCCGAATGCGTGGCTGTTTTTTTTAATGCGCAGACAAAAATGTAGGCGCCCTTTCTCAATTGTTGGGACATGTTGACGCGGGCGCTGTAGCTGAATCCAGGCCCCGTTTAGCGGGGTTGTTATGTTCACGGACCCTTCCGTAGACAGTTACTCCAGTGGTGCGTAATACATGCATACTTGGTGTGCTGCTTTGTGTAATTGGAACTTCCGCCTCTCTCCCCTTGGTTGCGCCTTTTTGTCAGGTGTGCGGCTTGTTGGCCATCGGCGTCATCGCCAGCGTGATCTCGAACAAGCGGCGAGATGCCGCCCTCGCCGCCGCCGATGCCTCGGCGGTGACCGGCGGTGGCTCCTCCGGGTTGACATTCGAATCATTCTCAGCTGAAAACGACGGCAGGGAAGGAGGGGGCGGAGGACGAGGGTTCGCCGGTGCTGCAGCGGCCGCTTTTGCCTCTGAAGCTGGTGGGGAGGAGAGCACCCCCCCGGCGGTGTCAGCGATGCAGCTGGCGGGGGTGCAAGATAAAGCGATCGCAGCTTCGAAGGCCGCGGACGCGGCAGTAGCTACGGCGGGGGATGCCGCCGACGATGCGGCGGCAGCGGCGGAGGCTGCGGGGGCGACAGCGTTGGCCGAGGGCGCCGCGCCCGTCAAAAGAGGCCTCGTAAAAGGAGCTGCTTTTGGGATGGAGCCGGCCAGGAAGGTCGGGGGGGATGCGGAGAAGCAGGGCTTCTCTGACGGGGTCGCGGAGGGCATGGATGGCGAGGGCAAGGATGACGCTTAATTGGGAAAGAGAAGCAAGCGCCGCAGTCCTATGTTTTATAATTGGCTTCCGGGTGCAGTAGACCCCGAGAGCAGGGATGTTGGAAGCGAGCGTTAAAGGCATAGGGCTAATAAATTTGGCGCCGTTTCCTCTTTGACCGTTGGTTGATGTTACCCTGAAACTTTGGTGCCCTAGATGTGAGTGTCCATGATTTTATCGAACGGCAGGTTCTGCTGCTGCTATTTTTCCTCTTGATGAGACCTACGGTCAGCGATCTGGTTCCCTCCAAGCAAAGTTCATTTTTTGCGTTCATCTTTTTGCCTTCTGGCCCATCCTTCACCCGAATTTCCAGTCCGTGTGACGGAAGAACATATCGAATGCACAAGAACATGCGGTAAGTCATTGCACCAACGGCGGTGGAAAACTATGCTTGCTTGTTGTACGTTTTGGGGGCGGGGGGCTGATTGCACGACGTTGCCTGTCTACTGCACAGCGTAATATGGTTACATCCGCGTCATGACCGCCCTAATAATTGGCGGTGTCAACATTAAGGCGCATTTGCAAGCTTTGCATAGTACCTTGATATACCTGCACATCTTTCACATTTGTAGTGTAGATCTTGATTGGGAGCGGGACGCGCCTGGTTGAGTGGCGGCATGAGGGTGCCGCACGGACAGTAATGCGATCATGCGATACCCCCCCACAACGGAGGCTGTTCGGTGGTCAGATCGTCCAAAAGCTTTATACAGGAACAGTCGCTTTCCTGGCAATATTATCCCAAATGTCGTAAGCCGTATGCTACGTGTCTTGTTAGAGTCGCTTCAGTTGCTCCTGCTACTTCGACGCAGGCCCAGCCATCCTTGTCGGGAGCAAGACTGAGCTGAAAGTCGCTTGAACCTATGAGCCAGAGCGAGTCGTTGTTCTCGTCGCGCTCTGCAGCTCGGGCGGCGCTTCACCATAAGTGTTGCCGATAACGAGTATCTTTTAACACGGCTGTATGAAGATAGGCAGTGCACGTTGTTTCGAGAATAGGTTCTTCCTGCAGAGCAGGAGTACCGCGGATGTAATAGTCGTGGTCCCAAGAGCAAGAATGAGGTGTGCTTTTTGCATTCACTGTTCAGTTCAACGACGGTAGTTTTGACCCAGTTTTTGATCGACCCGGCGTGCCGACTGTGCCCAGCTCTGAGACGGTTCTACCACATCACACAAGCCAGACTTGAGCACAAATGTGGCGCGGTTCTTGGTGCCACGGTGCGGTTTCTATGCGTACGTCATTCTTGATCTTCACATGAATGCACATCTCAGTAATTTTCTGCCGGGCGGTCTGACGGTCGATAGTCAGGATCCACTTTTGAAAGACACGTGCACTACAGTAGTTTAGTGCGCTGTGCATCTTGCCCTGTGCGAGTACCTCTCCTCCATCTGTTGTCCACCGGGAGCATGTTGTCCAACCCTCACTACACAGTCGGTGCTTCAAATCGAGAGTGGCTCTTTCTTTCCCAAGGACATCCGAAACCGGCCTCGTTTTGAGTAGAGGATGTGGTACGCACACAGTGAATTACGCACACCTCTAAGTGAATTACACTTTGATTTCATTCGGTGTGGCTCTTCCCAACCCCTGAAATGTGAATGCGCTTCATTGCCCGTTCTCGAGGAACGTGTTGGGGGGGCGCCATTTGAAACCTCAGAACTGTTGGATGCCCGAGCCCTTTCGTTTCGATGCAGCAAGACGCCGCCCACGACACTGGGTGCCTGTCCATCAAGGTTGCTGGTGACTTTCCCCGTCGTTTTCTACAATTAATTCGCCCTTATTTTCCACCTGTAGTTGGCGTCTTAAACGAAAACTGGATTTCATCGCTGCCCGTGAGCGCTTGATGTCAGCGCACAAAACGTTTAAGTGTACGCGTGTGGGTAGAACGCTGATGAAAAGAAGGTGGTACGGATCGCAGATCCAGCAGGGAAAGCGTCGAGCAAGCAAGGAACGCTTCACCTCCGCGATTTCTGACCTGATGGCGGTAGAACTTCAGCCAAGTTGTTGCCGCCCGCCAGGAATTAAGAGCGTCATTTGAAAATGTTGCCTGGTACAAAACGGGTCACTCGCGCGATGCTCTTTGGCGCGTTCAGTACGACAAACGTATCCACCGATCTGTGCTCAAGCCCCCGCGTACATCAGACTCCCACTCGCTTCGTCGACATCCTGGCGAATGAAAAGAAACGCTCAAGCACAACGGCTGATCTGAACTGCTGAACAAGAAGCGCATATTTTCCCAGTCAACCAGTTTAACGTGTGAGAGCGCGTGGTAGCTTCCATGATGCACCCTCGCTCCAGCGCTCCAGCGTTCTTGGGTCCCCGCACAAGCCTGAGAGTCGCCTGAAGGCAAGATTCTCGACTTTGCTGCCTGGCCGCAGTCGGTGCCATCTCAGCTGTCTTCCAGTTTCATTCTGAACTGCACCGCCGAACAAATCAACGATCGGGAACGACGGCACAGGCATAGATGTTTCAGCAAAAACAAAGTTTCACAAATCACCTCCACGGCAAGATTCTGCGGATTTGACCATTCGGGCAACTGTTGTCGTCATTCTGCCGCACTCACAAAGCTGAGGACAATGAATCCCTTGCCTTGTGCAGGAAAACCAAGCCGGACAAGGGGTCGGGTCCGCGGCTTCGCCTCTATCATGCACAACTACCAGGTGGCGTGAATAATCATCGACATACATTCCGACTGCACGCGGGGGGAGGTGGAGTTTGGTAGCACCCATGGGCAGCCGCCTGCGCGGCCGACACGCATGATGCAGACGAACACCAGAAGCTGTGCAACAACATCGAGGACACCTGACATCTGCCGCCAGCAAAAAAACGCACAATCTGGGTCGCATGGTTGGACTCTTGACAACCGCTGGAATGTAGCAGCAAAATGCAAGGGATTCACAACCAGCCTGAATCGTTCTCCATAGATTGCGCTGCGAAAGACTACCGAATGAAACCATTCTTCACCATTTTCCTGGTAGGTGAAGTGCGACATCTCCCTTTCAATCAGCGCCCAAACTAGGAAAAGAAATGCCGCAAACAACGAGCACACGCAGCAGTAGGTTACCTGTTCCATCTCTAGCATCCTCTCGCTGTAGACGATGGCATTCTTGCTGGACTTCTTGGTGGGGGTAGGGGATGCCAGGTAGTCGTTCAGGCAGGTCAGCTCTGCCAACGCTTTTGGGGAGCCGGGTCCAGTCTACGAAAGCACAGCAAGAGATGAAAAACACGCACACGCACCACTAGCCACAATGTAGGAGCTAAATGTTGGCCTTTGGGTAGCCTAATATGCACGCAATCTACCGAAACCAAGACGCTCGAGGAGCCAGCAAAGCATGCAGCACAGAGCAGGTCCCTGCGGTGGACGGCAGGACTGCCGGATTCAGCACGTAGAATGAAAAGAGACGCAGAGACGCAAGCCACATAACCACGACAGCATGGCCACCATCACTGTCACAGAGATTCGTACCTTCTTCACCCAAGAGCAGATGGGGCAAGCCGAAGCGTCGTGCACGCGAGCCTGAAACTCCGGACGAAAAGAGAGTCACCAACGGGCCAACGGACAGCGGACTATCTCGTGGAACCTTGTAGGATCGAGCGGGGGACGGGATTTTTCACACCTTTGACGTCACACGCCGTGCATGTGAATCATTACGGCAAACTCTGTGAGGAGAAATAAAAGGGTTCCGTTTTCCGTCAGGCCTAGGCCAGCGCCCTCTTATACGTATGCGGAAGAGCTGGCGTATTGACCCAGCCGTTGTTTACACCATCTCAGCGTCTGCGATGGGATAAATGGGAATAGTTGATGAAGCGAACACTGCACAGTCTTCTTTACACGCGCGCGCTCCAGACTAATGCAACAAACTGTTCGCTCCGCCATGCTGTTCCGTTGCACCCCACCTGGCAGTGTTCACGGCCGAAGTAGATGAACTGAAGGTGCAACTTGGCCCACGAGTCTCTTGGGAACACGGCCATAAGGTCCTCTTCCACCCTTCACAAGAGAGCGCGAGGTTTTGTACGGATATATGTGGTGGGAGTGAGGTATTCAGCTGCTTTCACGTCTTTCACGTCAGCATTGAAAGCAGGGTAAACACTTAACGAGTTGGCGCGAGGCTACTTCATCAAGCTGAACAAGAATGACCATGAAACAAACCCTCGACAACGCGATGCACCAACGACAAGCACGCCGTTTGATAACGGCCTACATCAAACTGAACAACAATCAACCATGAAACCATCCCTCAACAACGCGATGCACCGACAGCAAGCACGACATTTGTTGGTCGTCCACGCCTCTCACTTGCTGGCGTTCTTTTCGTTCTTGGTCAGTTCCCAGCGAAGGGCCAATCGGTGAATGTGTGTGTCCACAGGAAAGGCAGGGGTGTTGAAGGCCTGGACCATCACCACCGCAGCAGTTTTGCGCCCTGGCTCGGCATGACGTTTACGGCGGGTTCGTCACGGGGATGTCACCGTCGAGCGTTCAACGGCACGATGTTTCAGAGCGTTGAGTGTTGGGAAGACTAATAGATCGAACGTGGCGTACATATCCCATTGAACCATTCACCAGCCCAAAAATGGAGTCCACGAAGGCGCTCAAGGAAGAAGCACACGCGAATGAATCGCATTGCAAACATGGCGATAGTCCATCGATTCGATACCAGCTAAGACATCAACGTGGGCTGTAACGTGCAGAAGGTCCAGGGGTAGCAGGAGTAGCAGGAGCAGCTGTCAAAACAAGAACCACGCAAGCCTACAAACGAGAGTCCGCACACTCACGCTTCGATGAACGATCTACCAAAAAGCAAACAGCCGATATTTCGAACAACATTTACAGGAACAATTTATCTCAAACCCTGGAACCACCACGTACCGACGCCGGGCAGGCTCTGGAGGCCCTCGAAGGTCTGGGGAACCTTGCCGTCGAAGCGGTCTAGAATCTGCTGCGACAGCGCGATTAGATGCTTCGCCTTGGTGGGTGCAAGTCCAACGGATCTGGCAGTCAAGCGGCCGCGCAACAGGCACGAATTAAAAGCACTCAGCAAACTCTGTTGTTCCAAACAACACGGTAACGTGCTGCGCTGTGTGAATTTGCCTCAATATCAACATAGCGAGATCCCATCGAAAGTTTGAAAATATCTGTCCGTGCCATCTGACCCGGTATTTCTGTGATCATGCCATCGAAAGACCGCCGCCCGTCGTTTCTATCGGTTTCGCATACAAAATGTCAACGCGATTTCTGCACCAGTCGGCAAGACAGGACGTTAACAAAGCGCTGCGCGAAAACTGCACCGCAGTGTTACATCTGCACCTGATGATCTGTTGCAGATCCTCCTGTGCCATCTTGGACAAGGACTGCGGATTCGGCGCCACCCTGAACAACTCCTGCGTCACCAGGTTTACCTAATCGGTGCGGTGTGTGATCACAGCAATGTCAAGCACGAATCCATAATACAGCGCATTGCCAAACACAAGTGCAAAAGCCCAAATCCTTGGAAGAGTGCAAGCGGGGTGAAACGTTCGCGTACCCAAAGGGGAACGTCTTGAATATATAGAAAGGTATCTGACGCACCACAGGCCCAACACAGACGCCCTGCCGTATGACCCGTTGCGATATTTAAAGCCCACGCGGAAGCCACTCTGCTCAGTGCCACGAACAAGTGACTCTTCCGCAGGAGTCGAAATACCCGCAAAAACGCAAGCGAAGAAAATGTCTCGAGTGCTCCTTAGAATACGAACTTCATACAATCACACGAACAACGCCCGTTCGAGAAATACCTCAACCGAAGGATTGCGTTCAAGTCTTTACGCTGAGTATTGAGAACAATCTGCCGGATGGGTTCTTGACAAAGTAGTTTGAACCTGTTGTAGCAAACATGCTTCCCAAGAGGCGAAAGAGCCGACAAGGCGGCGTACCTGAGCATCGGTGGTCTGAGCAGAGAGTAGCACCCCGCAAAGCAACGTGAAGCTATCCTGCCCTCGGAAAAGGTGAGCGATCGAAATGACAACGGGCAAGCGGGGCATGGCATCGAACTTGTAAGTGTTCAGCAAAAAACACGGCAAGGATGATACATTAGTGGGGCACACAGCACGTAATTTTCTCGCTTAGAGTACATCTCGGCTACCACATCATTGCTCAAACTTCCTTGGTGTCCGACGTGAGTCAGCCTTCGCAACAACACGAAAGTCTGCCCGTCAACAAGGGCCGAGTACGAGTTCTCGAACGCGCCTGCCACGCTGCTCTAGACCAAGGCACCCTGCGTGCATCTCGACAGTCCCACTTTGCGGCGGGACCTAGAAATGGTGCTACACTCACCAGGTGGTTGATCGGAATGGGCGGGTCCGGGTAAAGCTTGTCCATAATCTGGATTATCAGCGCCGCCTTCTCCGCCAAGCGCGGCGGAATAGCCCTTTCCCGAACCTCTCCCCTCTTTTCGATATTGGCTTTGGCCTTCGTCCGGGCCTTCTTCTTCCCCTTGCCCTCCTCGGACGCCTGCACACAAACCTCGCCCTTCGCAGCGACGGCAGCCCGCCTCCTGAGGGGTTTGCAATCCCCGATCGTGGAGGTATCGCCCTTCGTCCTCCTCTTGGCATCTGACGGAGATGGCTCTGGGAGTTCGAGCGCGCTCGTCAGCTCCTCTTTCTTCACGGCGTTGAGTGTGCGGCTACTCCGGCGCCGGGCACCGACAGCGCAGAAGCCAGTTGTCGCGCTTGGGGAAGTGGCAGACAGCTTCGAAGCTTTTCCGGTACCATCGCCAGTACCTCGATGGCGCCTGCTCTTGCTGCCCGTCGTACAGCTACCTTCGGCGGGGCCGGTGACACTTGCTGCCACCTTCCGTTTCCTCCCCCTCACAGGAAGGGAAGAATCAAAATAGCGAGACGTCTCGGGGGGCTCACGACCGCTGCCTCCGGCGGAGGTTGCGGGTGTCTTCGAGCCGCCTCGATTTGTGTTCGGCGTTTGGCGCCTGATCGATGACTTGAGCTCGCCTTTGATAGCGCATGTCCCCGTCGATGGCGGGGTGTCAGTGCCGAATAGCTCGTCATCGAGCTCTTCCTTCTTCACAGCACAAAACCCGAATCGTGTGCGCCGAGCCATACGTGTGCCTGCTTGCATCGGTCAATGCGTGGACGAGTAAGAAGCGTTCTCCTACTTATTCTTAAAATGGTCTCAAACGAAACCCAGCGATGTCAAACGCGGTCCGCACAGACAGCAGTACAGATGGTGCCCGCACTAAAGAACCTCCAGTTTCGGCCAAGGCTGGGGTTCTTACGTTGCCGATCATCCTCTTGTGGGCTACAAATCGCTACTTTACAGGTTTTATTGAAGGGGTTCTTAACTGGGCTCACAAATAGTGCTCAAGTTCTTAGCTTCTGATGTTTTTCGAGTCTCTCTTAACTGCCAAGTTCTCAAGTGCGGGCGCTATTTGTAGGTCCAAGCCTCTTGTGGTCAGGTGCACGACGATTCGCAGAGGGCGTACATAAGCCTTTGCCTTTTCTTCCCTCGCGTTACACTGGTTGCTTTTCAACCTACCTCATACGTGCCTCAAGGTCTTCGGCGAATAAATGGCTGGCGAACAACGGCACACTCTGCTGTTGTTCGAGATTTCGATATTGGTACACATATCCCGAGTACAATTCGTCCCTTTGCCCATCCGATGTTTTCACCCCTGTGCAGACACAACAGTCTACTGGTGTACTCCCCTCACACATGCACAAACTTTTAATGTCCTCTCGGCGGCGTGCGTGTCTGGTGCGGCATCGTAGTCTCATCCGATTTTTGCACACCTGTGTAGATACAACAGTCTACTGCTGTACTCCCCTCACACATACACAAACTTTCAATGTCCTCTGCGGGCGTGTCTGGTGCGGCATGGTGGTATAGACTAGTGGTGGTTTACAGCGCCTTGGTTACACTTTGATAGTAGCTCTTTGGGACTAGCCGATGTTGAACGTAGCAAGGCTAGGTTCTTCACGCAAGTAAGGCTAGGTTGCTCACCCCACATCTACTCTAACCCTAACCCCAACCCCAACCCTCACCCACGGCCAAAGCACAGCCTAGGCTTACACTGCCGTACAGCGGTTCAAATGGACAAATCATGTGTCGGGCCATCTGACAACAAGTGCCTTAACCACGCCAGGTTTAGGATAACTTCCACCAAACCAACCTCAAGTGTGCCTCCTGCTGCTGCCTGTCGTCGTTTTTGTGTAGTGATGGGTACACCAACGACGCTGCACCTGTCGCTGTGCGCGCCAATGCACGCGCAGCGGGGGATCTGGTGATGCTTGAACGGCAGTAGTGGAGGTGGGTGTAAACAGTGCTGCGCGTAGCAAAATAATAAAAATATATATACATATAGGCAAAACGAGGCCTCCACCGGAAACGTGTCCCCCCCCTGGAAACCCTGCCAAGCACGCGGCGAGATCCGCGCAGTGCTCATCGTACATCAACGTCGACAGAGAGCGAAGCAGGAGCGTAGGCGTCCAATCTCCGACAACGGTACCCTGGATTACTCATACGCTAGGGGTCAGCAAGGTTCTTTGGACCGGTTATGCAGCGTAGCAGTTGATATCCGGAATAGACTCAGAGCGTACCTCCAGGAGACAGCCACCGACATGAGGTACCCAACAACAGTAGCACCTCAGCCTCTTCATGACTCTGGCATGATGCAGAAAATTCACAGTTGTTCCACGTACTCAGCTTACACACCCACCTATTGCAAAAAGAACGGCTTCATTTGGTCCAGAGACACCTAAGCATGACGAAATCAAAAGCCAAATTTGTTGTTGGATCCCTGGGGTGGTGGCCAGCACGCATGAGCACGAGTGTATACGGCGGCGGGTGCATGAACACAAGGTTGGCACGCCACAAGTAAACATGGATCGATAGACAGACTCAGCTCACATGCCCACCTATCACAAAAGGAATAACTTCATTTGGGTGAGAGACTCCTACGCATGACGAGGTCAAACCTCAATATGTCACGTGGATCCTACCTATATTTTGGTATGTAATCATCCGCACGCACGTGCGCGGCCGAGTGTAATGCACAGCGAAAGCAGGCCAAAACAACGCAATACACATTGTTACGGTAGTGCGTGTTGCATATTTATCGCTATGAAATCGATGTCCAACCTTCTAAGTTCAGTATTTGATCCACGTTTCGACATGTGTGAGTCAGCGTACCCGTTCGTGCTGGCCACATGTCGAAGGAAAACACTGCACGTTTGAAGGTGTTGATCTGGAAACTACAGTTCGAGGTGGTGCCGCGAAGGAGAGCACCGCACCTTTGAAAACTTGAAGGCTGACCACTAACTCATTATCGTTTCTTTTGTGTGATGATACCCAACCTCGCTTTCAGGGTAGTTTCATGATCGTGTGCAATCACGCAGCTCCATGGCTTACCGGGACAAAAGCCGTGGTTTGCTGCACCCCCCTGTGCTGTTCCCCTCGGTAGTCGGGGGATGTTCACCGCCCATGTGCCCGCGGCATCCGGCCGCTGGCCAGCAGACGGAGAACCCATCCTCTCCAGCTGCTGCGAGAGGCAGCGAAGAGGGAACTCAACGTCGTGAGAACGCTGGGGAGGCAGTACAGACACCTCGGGCAAGTAGAGCGAAGCGCCGGGCGCAAGATTCTGGCGCACATTTGAAAGGTTCGGGGCGAAGATCAGGGAAGAAGCGCCCGGCGAGGGTCAAGGCCAGACGTTCTTTGGCTCTACTACAACCGCAGTTGGCGCAAAAGATTGCAGAGGTGGACTACAAGGAGCAGCAGGCGGTGGCGAAGGCGGAAGCAAAGGCCCGTAAGGAACGTGAGATCGCCGAGGCTGAACTTCAAAAAACGGCGAGCACTACCCCAGGAGTTCGTTCTCTGCGGCGAGTTCAAGATGGAAAGAGACCACGAGCAGTTGCCGATAGTGACGGAAGCATGAGAGAGAGGAAGCCGCGCGCGAAGGCATGCGGGCGCCAGGAATGCGGTTGGGTCACCAACACTCCCGGCGAGCCATGTAAACTGTGCCCACGGGGGGAGCATTTGGCTGGAGAGAAACTGTGTGCCGCATGTCACAGGCCGGCGGATGAGCAGGGCTTCACGCACATCGTCAGTCGCCTTTCTGCGGCTATCGAACTCTGCGCCAGGGGGACGAGTCTACCCGGGAGCGTCGTGCC
>CACKRE030000772.1:237-16037 GCA_902602495.3 Ectocarpus sp. CCAP 1310/34
GGCGTGCTTAGCAGAAGGGCCATGCGCAATCTTTCGCCGCGCGCTTGTGCCTACGCCCTTGCAAGGGATAGGCCTACGTCCTCAATGGCGGCAAAGGCTCGTTTGTGACCTGACGGCAGTGCTAGACGTTGCATGATGTATGTGCTGTTGATGTGCATTTTGTGTCGTCAGCAACATGCGTTCAGCCGCGTTTGCCGGATCGCATCCCATCCTGCATGTTTCTAATGTTGTTGTGTTGCCTACTGAAAGGCACCGGAAGGGCACTGATCAAACGGGTAGGACACTGTTAGATTGCCCATCGCTCGGGGTGAGGCATTCGTGATACCAGCGAGAGAGAGAGATAGAAGACAGCAATCGTGCACGGGGTGCTGTGTTGATGCAGTAGCTACGAACCAGCCTTTTTCTCTTGTTTGTGCGTGATTGCGATGTGTCCGTTGCGAATACGTGCAGCCTAAGTCCATGGTGGGTGCACCTGATACTCTATCCCCGGCCCCGGCCACGGCACATGCCCTATTTGCTCGTGCTGGCTGCGCGCAACTCCGCGGGCGCTGCTCGCAACGTATGTGTGCGGCCAGTCAGACTTCTTCGTCCTCCTTCCCCTTTCTATTTCCATATTTCGGACTATTGGTGGTAAATAGCTTTTTGTGCCTCCCGCAAGAGCCACAGTAACTCCCGTTACAAAAGGATTAACATGTCATAGAGCGATATAGCGTTAGGTTTTACGTTTTTCCGCTGCGATTCGGCATTGGTGCTTGTGGCTTTGGGCGCGCTACGGTGCGGACAGCAACTTGATACAGTAGGGATCCTGTTGCTGGGAGGGGACTACTTGAAAAGGGGTAGTACAAATGTCGGACAGTTGTAGACGCGTGGATTTGCAACGTTGTGACTGCTGTGTTGATTGTGTTGACAGTTCAATCAGCAGGATGATCCGTGGGGGTGGAGGGTTTTGATCCGGTGGCTGGGTTTCCCTTCGGTTTTGCTTTTCTCTTTGAGTCTACTACAGTTTAAGACCTTGGACTCTTTGGTTTTAAGAACATTCGTAACGATGTACAGAATCAGGGAGGGTGTTCGTGAGGTGAATTATGCCATCCTTACGAAGGCTACTAAAGTGATACTCATGTGTGGTTTTGATCTAGATGCAATCGCGCAAGTAGTGGCTGTTACTCGTTCTTGGATCTTCGGGGTATCTCCGATCATATCCTTGACAAGTTGTCACGTTCCGCTGTTGCGTGGTCCGAGTTCCGAATGCGTCTTTACTACGAGGAATTTCTTGCGGCTGTTGTACGAGTGCCTCGATGTTCGTAATGCATCCTGGTGCTCACTCTCTTCCGTGGGCTGTGTGCACGAAAGGTAACCAATGAAACGCCTTAACCATCTCTCCACGTTTGTCAACCGGGTCAGCCGTGCTAATCCAGCAGCACTAGGCTTGGGGTCGATCAACACAGTATTCGCCCTCCCCCAGGTGTCGACCAGAGCTTCACTATTCTTCTGCCTAACCCTAAGTCGTCCAGAATTTCTCTCTGATGCGTCCTACTTCTAGTTAGTAAAACTGACACACTCTCCACCCAGCTTGTGGACTCTCTAAAGCTAGTATCTGGTCTAGTATAGGTTGAACGTTGATTTCGTGATCAAGCGTATCCAGACTCTCATGGTCTCTTGAACACGTTCATCTCCATGCCTCTGCCGCAACCAAGTCTCATCGACGTGCAACGAACCCCACAGGAACCTCTGGTCCTCTCATGGTCTCTTCAAGACCCTCTGCATCCATCGGCCCTGAGAAAGAAGTTGTGAAAATTCGGAAAGCGTGTCACATTTCGATCCTTCAAGATGCATCATTCCACTCATGTACTTCGACTCCCTCTCTCAGCTTCAACTCTTTAGGTTGGGACGTGCCTGAACGGACGTGATGTCCCGGAGTGTGGGAGGCGAAGGTTGCAACCCGGCGGAGGAGGTCGGCAAGGGTAGTAGTTGGATCTTGTTCCCCTCCATCCGCGGCTGCTCTCGTTCCTCCCTCATCCACATCGCGGAGGTTCAACGAATCTTGCCCTTTCACCCCGTCGTCTTCCTCATGGGGAGAGGAACTAGTCTCTGGTCCCCCCAGAGGTCTTCGTGCATTTCCATCAGCCGTCTTGTGCGCGCAGACACAAGAGCCACTCTCTTGGTCTACGCTAGCGTGTATGATGACTTGGCTTGGTGCGCTCGGCGCAGCTGTAGACGGAAACAACATAAGAACCGCGCGGCGAGTTTGCCGGCAACGACAAAATAGAGAAAAAAACTAGCGGGTGTAATAACCTGTATCTGCAATGTACTCGAACGTGAATGCTCTGATGTGGTGGCCCTGGTGGTGTGATATCTTGGTGATGGTGTGATAGGCTGAAGGCTTGACAGCCTGGCAGCGTGATAGCTGGTGGATATGCAGGATGGACACGGGCATGATAGCCCAGGGCGTGATTGCCCAGGGCTTGATAGCCCAGGGCGTGATAGCCGGGAAAAAGGAAGATTAATTATCCGAGGGCACGTGACCAACCCCGTTGAAGACACGCATACATACCCAAAAAACAACAAAACTTGGCAAAGATGGTACTACCATTCCCGCAATTTATCACGACTCTGCAGAAACCCCCGAATGCCGCTCTCCATTTTCTCAGAAAGTTCCTCGGCTGCAAAATCTGTCAATGCTGTGAGCACACCCAACACGCTGGCTCGTAACGGAGTACAACCAGTGTCTCCTTGGTCGTGAGGACGGGATTGCCAGATCGGCGACGATTGGTTGGTCAGAGTTCAGTATCGTGAAGCAGCGTGTAGGATTTTTTGGCTGAGGGTGCCACGTACGAGGTTGATTGATATCTTGTTTCATCCCGGCAAGCACCTTCCCAACCTGCCCCCTCCGTCCCTGGGGTACGCCGAGGTTTCGCAAGTGGATCTACACCTCGAGAAACCACCCAGCAAAGCCGGATACACGGTCCCTAGCACTGTCGAGAGGGGCATCCTGAGTTTGGCCGTTGGGAGTTACTGCTGTCGTGAGATCGGGGTAGCTCGTGAACCGCCAGGTATCTGTAGCATGAGACTGGATCCTAACGCCCCGGCTTGGACACCGGGGCCATGCAGCAGCAGAGAGCACCGTGAGGTTGGCGGGGTGACCGCACGCTGTGATGGTATGCCCCAGAGAGAGGAATGGAGAGAGTCCAGAGCTTGAGGGCCACGCCGCTCCGGGACAAGAAGACAACTCTATGGGAAACATGGCAAGAACAGGGGTAACTGTCACGTTAGATCGAGTGTTCGCAAGAAAATAGAAAAAAAAACAAGAAGAGGGGAAGATGGACGAATAGGAGGGGTCGGGCGGCGCGTAGTCTAGCTAAGAAAGCAGCGCGCGCCGCGCGAAAGAGACAACAGGGTCAATTTCTTAGGGTAGCAACCTGAAATGTGCGGACTTTGGCTGTGAACGGGCCAATGGATACCGGCGAGCCTACAGCTTTCTACGACGCAGCGAGACCAGACGTATCGGTGGCAGGAATGCAGGAGACACGCAGGGCAGGTCGAACGGAATTTGCAGCAGCGGGTTTCCGGGTGTTCTGCTGTGACACGGAGACTGATGGAGTCCATGGTGTGGGGATAGCCGTCAAAGAGTAACTTTGCCAGACATCCACGTTCACTACGGAGTTTATCGACGACCGCCTCACGGCCACGAGGTTTGTTTGGGCAGGCCATCGTGTAGCGGTCAACTTCGTTCAACCGCCGACAGCAAGTGCGTGTTCCGGGTAAAACTTGACAGTCTCGTGCGCGAGATCCTACCCAAAGAATACGTACACGTCCTGATGGACGCCATGCGCGGACGGGTGATAGGTTGGACGGAGGGGACGGAAGGGTAATAGGAATGTACGGGCGTGATGAGGTCAACGACAATGGCATGCTACTGTTGAACATCGCAACGGAAAGCAGGCTAGCTCTCACGAAGACGTTCTTTGAGACACGCAAGGGTGGAATATGGCACACATATAACAACGGTGTGTCGGGAGCCGATTGCAAGCGCCTTGACTATTTATCCTGACGAGGCAGGCACATCACGCCGAGCGTCTAACGCGGTTGTCATCCCCCAGCCGGTCGCCCTGTCAAAGCAGCCTCAGACCACAACATGGTAGTGGCCACCGTCAACCTCGGAGGCACGCTTGCCCACAACCGTGCAGTCCGGACTAAACCGAAATAGGAGCCCATTGAACCGGGGGGAATTGCATCGACGTAGCACGGTGTGCGGTGACTTTTCGGTTCCTCCTCAACCTCGACACACGACCGGACGAGCGAACAACCACCGCCGCGGAATTGGCGACCGACTTTACCAATCCTCTTCTCGAAAAAGCACGGACGACCCTGGGGGAGGAACCTCGGAGACGCCGCACGCAGGAGTGGTGTGAGACCCCAGAGACAAGAGCAGCGCTGGAAGAGGCCGTTACCAAACGGCGGGATGTGCGCCGAGCGATGAGGGGCAATTGGAACTCACCAACGTGGAGGGTTCTTAATACAGCGGGTAAGGGAGTGGCTAGAGCAGTCGAAACGGGCATATATTTATGCCCACCTGGACGGATATGTGACTGACCTCGAAGCAATCTACAAAGAACTCGACATGAGAGGACTGTACCAACACCTAAAGAGATCGGTGGGCCTCAGCGGGAAGCAAGCGGGGGACAGTAGTTCGTCGCAGATGAGAACGTCGTGTTGCTCCAGAACATGGACGACATCCTCCAGCGGTGGGCGAGGCTCTTCAGCACCCTACTCAACACCAAATCCCCTACCCTGAACCCAGACATCATCGAACGAGTGACGCAGCGGCCAGCGACACGTGACACTAAACGATTGGGAGAGGCGCCAGAACTCGAGGAGGTTGAACGAGCAACGAAAGGCTTCAAGAACTGGAAGGCGCCCGGCGTTGAAATGCTCCCTGCCGAGTTGCTCAAGATCGATGACGACGAACCCTTCGTCTTGGGGCACATCCATCCCATCCTCGTAAAGGTGTGGAACGGAGGAGATATTCCGCAAAAGCGGAAGGATGCAACCATCAAGTTGCTGTACAAGAAGGGTGACCGGTCCAACTGGAACAAGTACAAGGGGATTTCGCTACTATCTCACGTAGGCAAGGTCCCCATCAAGATCACCACCAACCGTCTAAGCACCTTCTGCGAAGCCAACAACATCCTCTCGGAGAAACAGTGCGGATTTCGACCCGGGCGATCCACCGTCGACATGCTGTTCGTCGTGCGCCGCCTCCAGGCGCTGGGGCTGAGGAAGAAAATACCGCTCTACATGTTCTTCGTCGACTTGAAGAAGGCGTATGATTCGGTGGACCGAGAGATGCTATGGAAGGTGCTGGTCAGGGCCGGGATTCCCGTGAAGCTGATCAAAGTCATCCGCCGATTCCACGATGGAATGCGGGCCCGGGTACGCACGGACGACGGAGAACTATCGGACTGGTTCTTCGTGACACAGGGCGTGCGACATGTGTACTTTCCCCACTGCTGTTCAACATGTTCTTCGCCGAAGTTCTTCGAGGTCGTTGTCATCCGATTCTTTGAGGATGATGTTGGGAAGTCGGAAGCGAGGGGGGGAAGGAGACACCCCTTGACCGAGTACGGAGGGCAGTATGGGGGATGCTGTATGCCGATGGTGCCGGCGTCGTATAGAGGTCCGCAGAAGGACTGGCGAGAATGATGGCCATCATCGTTGAGGTGTTCGGGGAGTTCGGGCTGACCATATCGGAGAAGAAGACGGAGACGCTCCTGATGCGCGCGAACGACAAGCCGACTACAACACCGCAGTCCCCCCCGCCTTGACCACTGACCACCGAAGCCGCGTGACAGAAATACGCCCAGACGACCGAGTTCCGGTACCTCGGTGGCTTCGTCAACGAACATGGCGACCTCACCCGGGAGATCAACTTTTTCAGGAGAAGAGGAGCGTGGGCGTGCCTCAGGCGATATGGCCGGGAGCTCTTCAACAGACCGAAAGTGCCATTCCGACTCAAGATCCGCCTTATCCAGGCGGAGGCGATGGAGGCACTGCTGTACGGCTGCATGACATGGTTACCACTCAGCGGCCACCACCAGACGCTGCGGTGGGTANCGAGAATGATGGCCATCATCGTTGAGGTGTTCGGGGAGTTCGGGCTGACCATATCGGAGAAGAAGACGGAGACGCTCCTGATGCGCGCGAACGACAAGCCGACTACAACACCGCAGTCCCCCCCGCCTTGACCACTGACCACCGAAGCCGCGTGACAGAAATACGCCCAGACGACCGAGTTCCGGTACCTCGGTGGCTTCGTCAACGAACATGGCGACCTCACCCGGGAGATCAACTTTTTCAGGAGAAGAGGAGCGTGGGCGTGCCTCAGGCGATATGGCCGGGAGCTCTTCAACAGACCGAAAGTGCCATTCCGACTCAAGATCCGCCTTATCCAGGCGGAGGCGATGGAGGCACTGCTGTACGGCTGCATGACATGGTTACCACTCAGCGGCCACCACCAGACGCTGCGGTGGGTACGCGACCGACTGCTTCTTCGAGTTTTTGGGTAAAAGCGCAAGAAAGACACCTACCACTAGCTTTCCTACGCCCAGACGCTGAAGAGGGTCGGATGCCAGAGCGTTGAAGCCACGATCCGACAACGACGCCTACTGTTGGCGGGAGCATTGACAAGGCAGCCAGACGGTCGACTCCCGAAACAACTGATACTCGGCGAACTGGCAGGGGGGGGAAAGCGATGTAGGGGGGGACAGGAACTGAATTGGCAGTGTATAGTGTATGTGTATACTCGACGACCTGAAGGCCTCCGGGGCCGACCACGGATAAAAAAATAATCCATGTTGTCTCGGAATCCCGGTACCGAAATACACGGCACCGAAGTTACAGTGGACGGAAGCCGCGAAGGTGGAGGGAGTACCCTGGCATGCGGCGGTGCTGCAGGCAGCTGAGAGTTCATGGCCTTCTGGCACAAGAAGGAAGAAGAGGCCAGCCGACGATGAGCGCTCAAACGAGACCACAAGCCAACTACCAATGGGGCGGGAGGAGGGCGAGAGACGGACGAGACGGCGAGGGATCAAAGCAAACGAGAAGAGACGGACCGAGTGGCCCGATACGTGCCAGATTGAATTTTTTCAGTCAATTCCCCCAACGCTGTACCGTTGCACCAACCCCCCACTACTAGTGATGACGTATTATTACTTTGTATCGCTGGTTGGTGACCATGTTTGCGTGTTTGCTTGTTCGTTAGTGGTCTCTCCGCCGTGTTTTCTTTCCCTTATTTCCTGTTATTTTCGGCCTGGTCCCTTTTTGTCCTCGCTCTTTTTTCTTTCATTTTCTCTTTCCTTCCTGCTTCCTTTCTGTTTTTTTTCTCCTCTTCTCTTTTTTCCCTGAACTCTCCTTTTCTTCTTTTGTGTGCCAGATGGTCTTGTCTCTCACAGAATGTGGCGTCTTGCAGCAGTGGAGGTGGCGGTGCTGCTGTAGCTCGTAGACTTTGTAGTCTACCACAGAGGTTACACTGCTGTCACCGCTCTATCACAGAGGTTGGTCTACACTGCTGTGAGATCGGTAGGCCCGAGCGAGCTTTGGAAAGAGAAATGCAGATAGATGTTCTTATCAACTGACTCCCTGGTCAGGCTTTGATGGGTGCTAGATGAGAGTGAGCACAAGGGGCGAAGGCGCGCTTGTGTCTCATCTCAACAACAACAAAAACAAAAAACAAGCAGCAAAAACACAGCAGGTTCCGAGGGTCTCCGGAGTAATGGCCCCGAGTACCGGAATTTCGGGGTTCGGAACAATAAAACAACTACAGTCTCGCCTGCCAAATTATCTCCGCTACAACTCTGTGCTCATGTTCTCTGCTGAGTACCATCTCTTCTTTCTGTATTATGTCTACGGAAGGCTAGTTGCCGCAGTCGCACCTATGGTAAACTGTGCCTGCCTACGTTGTAACAGTTTTCCTCGACAGTCTCTGCTTGCGTTGTGAAGAACCAAGATTGAACCAAGGGGGTGTACTCATTCTCTCTGGCCCGTGATGGTGACTCCTAGTCTCAGTTGTTACCTCGCATAGCGCGCAGAGGGAGCGGAGGACCCCAGAATTGTCTGTCATTGATTTCTATTGACTTGCGGAATCCTCGGTGCCAGTCTATTTGAGTGTACCTTTTTAGGGTAAGTTAGCCCGTGACCACGGGAGTCGACCGCGTCAAGTGTTAGACCAGTGCGGACATATGAAGGTTCTGAGTAGAGAGAGATCTGAACGGTTTTCAATGTGAAGACAACAACAATAACAACAACAACAACATATGAATCTGACCAAAATAACATGCACGTAAAGGCTCCCACGCTGGATCGTGTTTGCTTGTGTGGTGCACGAAGTTCGCACATGGCCTCTTACCGCTTGAAAGGCTTTTACCATCTGTGTCACAAACCTGGACGATAGGCTAGCCAACGCCCTAATTTTGCTGGGTTGTTGCCGGGTAACCCGTCGTCGTCGATGGGTCCCAACCGATGGGTACTGCTGTAGGTATGGGCAGCCTTTTCCTCGTAGAGTCTTTAGTCCGTGATGAAGTGTGCATGAATGCACGCACGCGTCAATCAACCAGGTGACCAGAAAATTTCTTGCCCACATAACGTCAAAATCCTCATGCCCCCCAAACTTCACATTTCGCCAGCCCAACTACACGCGCACCAGGTGGTGGGCGGCCTCCTGAAAACGTCTCGGGGAGAGATATTTAGATCTGAGGTGAGGGCAACTCATGACACGAGACCTATTCTGGAACCTCCTCCACCCCCGACTGGCTTGCTTGCTGATGAAGTTGGTGGGATGACATAACAGCCTCACCACCATTGTTGTACACACCCACGATGGTTCAGCCACTTTAAGTTGAAGATTAAGAAGAGGACAGTGAACATCTCCCAACACGGTGGGAGGCCACTACCGGTTGCGTTAGTGTGATGCACTGGCTACTGTAGGCTAGGCTGCTTCGTGCCTTCTCCCTCTTAATAATCAGACCGCCAAAAGGTTCACGACACTTTCTGCACCCCCCACAACACCGGACAAATAAGTACATTTTCATATTTCGATACAGTCTTTTTTCAAATAGAACGACGGCCGGCGACGACTCTGCGAGAAGACCCATGATATGTAATACCTGATGGGTCCGAGATGTTCCCCCATGATTTTCATCGTTCAAGCCGCGGCAGCGGTCGAGGTTTGTGAGTTTTTTCTTTCTAAAAGACGGGGGCGACCCCCCAGAATCTACGCGTCCCGACGCGCCCGGTTCGGGCTCCAGGCTCCTCGGGATCGGCGAGCCACGGCCGTCCGAAGCTCGCCCGAAGCTCGCCGCAGCGTCCTGTCCGCGAAGCCCGCCGTTCATTTATGAAGTGAACGCCGGGGAATTATATCGCTCCGGTCGTTCGAGCCGGTGTCCTTCGTGAGGTATAAATATTTTTCTCGTTTCTTGCTGGACGTGACGCCGCGGAATCTATTCGTCTCAATGCGCACGGTCCGGGGTCGACGCTCCGTGGGTTGCCGACTACGGCTGCCCGAAGCCAACGTCTCTCGCACCAAGCGACCCTTCTCGTTCATTTTTCGAGTCAACGGCGGGGGAAAGATTCATTCCCACACCTCGCCCCTCGGTGCATCGCGCACAGTTCCTCCTGAGATTCGTTTTGTTTTTCAGCTTTTTTCTGGACTAGAATATTTCCAATCTACACGTCTCAACGCGCCCGCTCCGAGGTCGAGGGTCCACGAGGTCGGGCTGTGGCCGCCCAAAGCCGGGGGTCCCGGCAGCAAGCGGCCCACTCCCTTCTTTTGTCAAGTCGACGGCGAGGACAAGTTTCGTTCCGACGCGCTAAGCCTCGCCCCCCAGCACTTCGCACGCGGTTCCGCACGTGATTTGATCTTTTCTTGCGCTTTCTGCTGGACGCTACGCCCCCGAATGTAAGCGACTCAAGACGCCCGCTTCGGGCTCGAGGGTCGGCGTCGTGCCGAGTTACGGCGATCAAAGGCTGGGGTTCCGGCGGCACGGCGCCCAGAGGCGTTTCGTATGCGGCAGCGTAGAAACGTGACGGAATACGAAACTTAAAGTATATTATGGTCTCATATTGGTTGTTGTGCTGCATGAGCAGCAGTGGCGTGGTTGCGCTACACCGTGGGTATAGATATGCGTCATGTGCACTTACATAATTTAGATAGCGGGTTGTATCGTTGCGTGGGTTCAAGCATTTCAGCTGCTCGCTGAGAGACCCGCAGAGCGGAGATCATGCACCTTGCTGCGGCACACATATGCACACATCACATTCATGCACATGCATAACGACCGTCATCACACAGCCGGGAGCTGACGGTCGCATGGCTCACGCCGTTGGACATGCAGATCGAGAAAAACCTGTGAAGGCTTGAGGGTCCACTACTCCTGTGCGTTCTCACAGGACGCGGTTGCCCACGATCGTTCAGGTTTTGCTTGCTGCGCCTCTGCTTTCGGCCTGCGTTTGTCACGTTTGCACTCATCTTGCGTGGTTGCAGCATCATCATTGTGAGACTGTGGGGGAAGTTCGGCAGAGTTAGATGTGGACCTGGCGCACCTATATGTCCCGCAATATCTACGCTGTGCTGGTTGAAATGTTATGTGGGGGTAATCTGATACTCGTTGGCCTCAATACACTTGAAGTATGTAAGTTGTACAACACATCAGCAGCACATTCAACATTCGATGCCTCTTGCCGATATGCGTATCCGCGTCCGTCCGCAAAAATGTTGTTAACTGAAGTTCTGTCTGCCCAAAATGAAAATGCTTCATATTGTTGTTAATATAACCAGCATCAATAGACTTAATAAGCAAATTTTGTTTCCTGCGCAAACACGTCAGTGTTTTTATTCCGACATGCAGCTCATTACGCGAGGTAATTGAATTTTCTTTTATATTTTTATATTTTTTTTACCTTTCGACAGTTGCAGATGTACCTCAGAAAACTTTCACTTAATGTCTCATGCTTTATTCTTCATGAATATCAAACCAATCCGAAGTACAACAACATCTGTAGGACTTGTTTCTACTGTCATTTAGATCGTAAAAATATATCTCCTCTTCAATGTGAAATAAAGCCAATGACAATCCTCATGGTATCCTACATGCGTTCGTAAGCTTTCTAAAATACTACTGCGTTGATGTCCTCTTGTAAAAGCTGAAATCCAACAAATGCTTTGATCCATGCTACATCTCCGTGTTGGAAAAGCCCTTTCTTCCCCGTACGTGATAACATCTTACCATATTCTACGCAAATCTGTCACATCTACTCTCAAACAAGACGCCAACTTCAAACGAAAACGCGTTCTACGATGCGTCTACACTCCATCCCCATATCATTGGCGTTGACTGGTTCGAGGTCGATCTTGTTCGCCTGTTTTCGGCGTCTTGACGCCCGCGCAATGCGAGCTTGTACCTCTTCTATTCTGTATATGTTTTGACACGACGCTGGCAAAGTCTACCCGTTTTACTCCGCGCCCATTTTTCTGCGGACGACGATGATGAAGTGAGTACCAACAGACTTACGGGAAAAATGGGAACGTATCCAAAAATGAGAATGGGCGTTTGTTATTAGAAAGCAAACCACGCCTTTGCAACTCCCCCCAAAAAAGTTGACAGTGCTGTAGGTCTTTACAGCAGCTTTCGAATGAGCTGTTGCTCAAGCTGTATGTCCTCGGCATCGCCGAGGTAGCCAGCATCGCGAGAAATCAGGTCGAAACCAGCACGAATCGCTTTTTGCGCCCGTGAGAAGGCGTGGTGTGGAGCATGGCGGTTCTGATGAGCTCATCTCACAGCTGGGGCGAAGGGGTTTCGCAGGATAATTTTGGTTCTGTGATACACCCGATGGTTCTGAAGAAAAACGTCAATTTTCATTTTTGGATATGTTTCCATTTTTCCCGCAAGTCTGTTTACCGCTAATTTGCGTGTATCATGATCATGTTGTTCTCGGCGATGGCTGCATATGGTGGTGCTGACGACGATGAATGCCGATGTAGTGGCGAGCGTCTCTTGTGTACGTGCCCATATCCTGGCTAAGCTGCTGAAGAACCTGCCGAACTATCGGTTTGTGTGCCGTTTACCTGATGTCCCGTCGAACGCAGGTCTTTCCTTCTCGAAAAATCCGCGAAAAAATGCGGAGAAATTACGATGTCTCTGAATAACGATCCCCCTATGGACGGGATACGTTAAGGGTAGCTTGATGAATGTGTAGAACTTCCAATGCGCGTACAACGTGAAATGGACAACCCAGACGAAGTCGGGGATGAAGTCGACGAACTCTACGGAAGTCCTCATGTGCCCCGAAGAAGGAGTGCTGGCCAGCGATTTCTTCGGAACTCGATGCGTTGTGCCGGTCTTGGGCTGTACGCGACGCTTGCGCAGATCATGCTGCTGATACTCCCCCTTGTTGTGATGTAACGAGAGCTGATAACCTGTTGGGATGAAACCTTTGTGATAGGTGTATCCCTGGCGATGGCTGCTGTGTAGTAACAGTGTGCAGAGGCTCACAGAGTGACTGTCAACTACACGGGTGTGGTAGACCAGAAGATATGGTTTGAATTGGCGGTTAGTTGGCCGAAAGTAGGGAAGGAGAAAAGAGTGAGCGAGTGGGGCGAGCACCACGGGGGCGAGCCATCCATCGTCACTACGGAAAGGAAGCACACACGGGCTTTGCAAGTACCGATCACGGTAACAGACGGTCAATCCGACCTATGACAACGCTACTAGAATATCCTATAGGACAATTGTCCGATATACCATGCTTGTATACTTCAATGTATGACCCGTGGGTGTGTACAATTATCCGATTACTGGATCAACATCCGGATGACTATTTCGGTAACCCTCGCCCCAAAGTGTGGTGACGTATTAAGCAGTACATACATGGTCAAAACTGATGTGTAGGAGCATGTCCGTTTGCCCTCCATTGCTCGACTCTGCTCAATACGACTGCTGGGGTGTTTCAGTTTCCAACACACACACGACTCATGAGCACAACCGATCAAGAGGACATGCACACATGCACACATCCACCAGGCGTGCGCCAACGCGTCTCTCATCTACTTCCGGTTTACCAGCTGCCAAGTCGATAGTGCAGGCCTACCCTTCGACACGTGCAGTCTTATCCTTCGACACGACATGAGCTGCTGACTCTACATCAGCCGCGTACAGCAGAAACGCCGCCGCCAATGAGAGTCCTCTTCCGATGGTGGGCTTGTAGTTTACCGCTGATTCAGGAGCATACCCAACACGCTGCTGTAAATATATTTGGGGCAAAAGCTGTATTGAGCCTCAACCACTATTGCGGAGCAATACAGCAGTACCACACAAAAGTCTGCACACCTGTCCCACACTTTGTTGTACGTCTTCTTCATGTCGCGAATGGTCTTGTGGAAGCGCTTCCACAACTTCTTCCCGTCGGTGAACAAGACCGGCACTGCAGGGCAGGTCGCACAACAGTGGAACAGCAATAGCACTTCACTGTCTAGTTTCAGCAGTAGAGGCTGAACGTTGTCTAGCTTCATAACATCCATGGTATGCGGTGGTTCGTGGTGTGTGTGCGGTGTGGGTACGCGTGGTGTGCTGATATAGCTTGTGTGCGTGCGCGAGAGAGAAGCGGCGCGACCTGCAAGAATTCAAACATGGCTCGCGCGAGCACGCGAAACGCCTCCGAGAATAATCGAACACCTCATTTTTGGTATCGGGGGGATCGGGGTTCGGTACCCACCGCGTACGTATTTGTGTTGATGCCAAGGTTCTTGTCGTGGTAATGTTTCAAGTCCAGTAGAGCTGCGATCAAAGTGTCGTGTTATTAGTAGTCCTGACCGTATCTGGACAATAAGGGACAAGACTCCTGGTGGGTCAGACTGACCACTTGATCCTCCGTCGGTGAATACCTACTTTCTGTTGTTTACAGCAGTGCAAACTCTGCAGTGACTGACGTTGAGTATTTCAACATGCTATACATAACTGTCAACCTCTCTATGGTGACAACGCTACATTCCCACAGGGTGCAACTCCATGTAACCGTAACATTCACTGCTGAACGTTGTCACGTAACTCAGCGACCCTCGGAACGATGAGATACAAGATGTCGCTGATGTCGTCGTTGTTACTGACTGACTCCAACGCCAGGTTTTCGATGGTAGAAGATGAGAGTGAGAGAGGCGCGCGGGCCAGCCCTCGATCACTTGAAACAACAGTATCTACTGTTGGGAACCCCGAACAGTCAACCGACCTGTTGGGGTTCCCCCGAGTTTAGGCGGTTTGCTGACAGTCCCACGCCGGAAACGCATCATCCCGCAGTTGGTCTCTGCTCTAGTATGCCGTGCATGCGTCTGCTAGCTACAGCTCGTTGCTGGCATCAGTACCATTCTACAGCATATAGACCTAATGCGCTGACGCTACCCTACCGTCAAAGCATGGGTATTACCATAAATATAAATATCGTCTATGTTGTCAATGACGTCCGAAGAAGGGATAGGATAGGACTTGGCTACTGTTGTCTACACGGCGGAATATTGCGAACAACAAAAAAATATAGGTCCACTTTCCTCCGACGTCTCCATGAAACCCCTGTACGAAAAGCACGACCTCCCCCCGCCCCGAGCGCGCACCCCGCCCCCTCCTCTCCCCACCCACGCTTGCCCTATCATCCGTGTCGCAGTTACCGGTGGACCTCACCTGACAATATGAGTCGCTTGCCGTCGTACAGAGGGTGCAGCCACAATGCGTGCGACTGTTTTCCTGATGCGTTACTGCCGTTTAGCCTTTCCACCGTCGTGCGAGAGGTGTCTTTCCTTGCCACTGCGGAAGCCATGTTGTTCGCATGTGCGTATGTACTCCGTCTGGCGACCGATAGGCTACCCTCAATTAATGGAAACTTGGCATTGAAAACTTGCACGTGGTGCACCACACCTGTTGTAGCATGTCGCTTGGCTGTCGATCATTTGTTTTGTGATGTGCCATACTCGCGCTTGGATTTTTCGTCCACTGTTATTTTCGTTCGTTCAGTTGTATCCGTTTATTAGTTGTTGGCTTGTGACCACACAAGACGTCCGCATCATTTGGATCCAGACCTTCATTACGCCACGGTAGGCGGTTGGTCCATACTCTACACCAGTTGCAAACACAAAGAAAATAAAAACAAAAAGATGCAACCTGAACTGAGGGTTGTGCAAGTCACTACTCTCACGCGAGTGCCAGAGGAGGCAATGACAAGCAAATTGCAGGTATGGTGTGCTCTCTCTGCCCCTCTACTGTTCCCACACAAGCCACGCGCCGGTAGAGCTACACGTCCTCCTTCAGTAGGTTACACAAGGGAGCATCACCATTCTGTCAAGAGGGTTATCCTTTGGTTAACGCCCGCTTCATTTTACAGGTTCCAGAAAGCTCAGTCTCAGCTCCTTTGCCACTCCCACGCGCCTGACCCGAAACGCCTATCACAAAATATAATAATGCATTCTTGAAAGCCGGGGTATATTCACCATCTGCCCGGACGGCAGGTGTCCTCGAGACAGGCCTCTGCGAAAGCGTCCGCGTTGGCGTCCAGCTGGGTATCGGCGATCAACCCTGTGAGGAGGAAAAACAAACGTAGACGCAAAACATATTGGACGACAGTACTTGGAGTTCGACTCTACGCCGAGCCCTGTGAGGGACGAAAAACAAATTAAGACGCAAAACATATTGGACGATAGTACTTGGAGTTCGATTCTACGCCGGGGGGGAGACTACCAAAACTCGGAGGGGGGGGGGGGGGGGGGGGGG
>CACKRE030000772.1:16089-31344 GCA_902602495.3 Ectocarpus sp. CCAP 1310/34
GTGCTCATAGTCGTGCATGCCGTAGTCGTTAGACCATTGACCTCGCATCCCTGCAAAGCCGAGACGGAGCACGCCAAGTTTTCACCAGACCAGGCTCTCACATCACCAAGCGCGGAACACCGTGAGGTATTCGGCGAGTCGCATGAAGGGTGGGCTGCATCCTGCTCAGGGTGGTCGGCCATCTTGTGCGCACTTCTTTGCGTACGGATGACAGCTGCGTATGACTTGTTTTATTTTCTAGTGCTTTCACTTCCAGCGACACTTCTAATCACTGTTACTGCGTCGAGGGAGCGTGACATTCTAACACAATGTGGTGCGATTATCCCCTTTGCACGGAGCGAGGGCTCTCGACCCCGCACAACATAATCAACTCGACCACCATTACTATGGTTACCGTTCAAAAATAAAACCAGAGGCAAAAATCAAGACAGTAACCTGGTTGCCGAGCTCACGAAGTGATCGACTTGTTTTACAACATCGCTGCCAAGCGACGAAAACCCAACCCCCATGACAAACACCGGAGGGGGCGGCATGTTTTACAACGTCTTTGCCAAGCGACGGAAACCCAACCCCGATGGCGAACACCGGGGGGGGCGGGGAGCGGGTGTTGATTTCTTGTTTGAGATATATTTATGATTCCTCGGAATCGGTGTTACTACGCCTGCAAATTCATGTACAGTACAGTAGACTAGTTCACTCTGGAATGAAAAAAACTCACAAACATCTTGGGTAATTACCTGTCCATATAGACAGTAGCCGAGTTCTATCCCTTCCGCGTTTGCTGTTGGCAACATAGACAAGGGTAGTACGCTGTAGAATGGTACCGGTATCAGCAACCAGCAGTAGCTAGAAAACGTGCAGAAATACAGAACCCGCAACCACTTCAGAACCGCAGATATAGCTTCAGGCTCGACACTCACTGGTTTACCTCAACCGAGCACGTGTTCTGCTTTTCCAAGTTTGTGTTTGGGGCAGGCATCAACCTACGATAATTGGGGTTCTTGTTTCTACATCTCAACCGATTTTCCCACGCGGGGGACACAGGCAAGTCTTTCTGGGTGGATTTCAGCACGAGAAACTACTGCTGTAAGAGTACAATCGCCCGCTAGACGGCAGCACCGCACGTAGGGTGTGGGAGAGGAGAGGTTGCCCACAAAGCTTTGGAACCAAGGCGAATTGATGCATCAACCTACGGAGTGCGTTAATGTTGTACAGTAGTGTAGATGATGCGTGGAAGGTGTTCGAAAGTGACGAAGGTCTCCCACTGGAAGCGGAAGGTCTGGAGGGCTTCAAGGAGAATATGTCTGTTGCTTTAGCCGAGGGAGAAACACAGATTCTAGGAAAAGAATCCAAGGATAATGCGTGTACGGAGTGTAAAAAGAGGAGATAGATTTCAAGAGTCCCTGCATGGCCCAGTGGATACAGGGACACGGCTAAGGTTATATTTGGGATTGCGAACACTGGCCTTCGACAGCGTAGACGAAGATCCCGGAAGGTAGGCGATGAACATAACAAAGCCAGGTGTAAACGTGTGCGGCTCCGAGTGTGAAGACGATATCCACGTACTTACAGAATGTCCGATGTACAACAAGGAGAGGTGACCTGACTGAGCCGGGAAAAGTAGATATATGGTACAAAGAGACGTTCGAGGCATGGAAAACCCGGGAGAATGGTAGCTGCACTGGGTCATAAAACGTGGGTTGAATAGGTGGGGAGTGATATCAATCTGTAGGATAGACACGCTAAAGAGGTCAATGGTCCAACCGCTAACGCATGAGAGTAATGAGATAGATTGAGAGAGAGGGAGGGAAAGAGTACACTCTCCTCCTCCCCGCTTACAAGCATTTTTTCACGAGCTCTTCTCCACCCACCCGCCAAGAACCTGAATCTGCCTGCCGTTTGAGTCACCCCCCACCTGTCTGAGTCCTTTTCTTCCAGCCGCCACGGTTTGGGGCCCATTTCGTACTGGATGAGTATTTGTACACCATGAGGGCGGGTTCTTAAACTTAATACCACGTCGGCGCTGACATCTGTTCTCATTGCCAGGTTGTTAGATTTTGGAATTTTTAGGCTCAAGTTCTTAACTGCTAAGTTCCTAGGTCGTGCCGCGTTCTGTAGTAGAGCAGAGACACGCACATGCGGTGTGACTCGGGGACCCCTACAACAGCCGGGTGACTATTCGGGGTCCCCAATAACAAGATAATGAATTTATTGTTTGAAGTGATCGAGAGGTGGCCCGCGCGCCTCTCTGTCTCACGCTCGACTTCTACCATCAAAACCTGGAACGACGACATCAACGACATCTTGTATCTCATCGTTCCGAGGGTAACTGAGTTGCGCAACAGCACTCAGCAGTGTTCCACCTGTCGTATATAGCAGGCTATTTCGCTCAGGAGCACCTAACGTAAACTTTCCGAATCGTCAAGCCCGACACGCTACGGCCGCAAGCTTATCAGCGAGACACACAAAACAACGGTGGTGGCTGATATTGCTTTACGAACCTAGACCTGCGAGCAGGTTGAGGGGCTCGGGACTGTAGGAACCCGGCATGTATTTCCGCGTGGTGGCTCAAGAAGAGGCCGCGAGACGTACATATGCCTACCTGGGCTGATTACGTTGATAGCATCACGAAGCCCCCGCGCTATGAGCACCGTGCTGACTGCGTCCTGGTCGACTTCTCGATCATGCTTCCTTCAACATCTGAAAGGGCATGCTTTGACAAGGACACATGAGCGTGTTCGATATTTCAGTGTCCTTGTTTCTAATCCACATACCTCTCTCTGCGGGCAGCAATGGAGAAAATAACCATTCCAATCGAATTCCTATCGAAGCACTCGACGCTAAGGTGAGGGACGGTGGGGGGGCAGTAGGACATACTTGCCATGACACGCTCCACGTATGTATCTGTTACTACATCGGTTGTGACATTGAAGTTGGGGAGATCGGCGAAGTGACGACAGATCGACAGAGCACCACCACGTAAGAAAAAAGTCCGGCCACTTTGCGGGTAGACAGCACAGCAGCAATGACACTTACTAGGACGCCAACGAACAACCCAAATCCTATATCTTCCTTCCAACGGCGCAGCTTGAACGTTCGGTGCATCACACGTAGACAGTCGGGCCGGCAACAGCTGCACCCCACCTTCAGAAGCTCTGCTTGAAGGTCGCGCTCATGAGGCGACCTTTCTCCTACTGCTGTTGCAGACTACTCGCCCAGCTCCGCCCAAGATCCTCCCTGTCCAATGTACTTCCACCTGCTCGAGAACCCGCGGCGACTGCTGGGCCACCCACAGGCAGAGCACATGGGAAGCCCACCTCCTGGTGCTTCTTTACCATGCACGAATCTGCCACACTACCCAAAAAAATGCATTGCCATGGCGTGTACCCCACCCAAAACGAGAAACTTGGCTGTATCCTACTCCCTACCACGTCGCCGATTTCATCGCCGACAGGACTGAATACACGGCGAAAACAAATGCGTTGGCAAACCCGAAGTCCTCAGCTCTGCAGCCCACCCCCTTGCAGCACAAGATATTGGCTCAAGACTACTGTTTGGGGCTGCCTATGTTCGCTGCACCCCGAAACTACTCGTGCACCAGCTCTCCTGAGAGTCACATCTGGGTTGGCGCCCATAGTGAAAGAAAAGGAATGAAACTTCCACCGACTGTTGTAGTGTGAGTAGCACAACAGTTCATCGCGGTCAATTGCTGTCTTGTCTCGGGTGCAGCTGCAACTGTCTATATCAGGAATATTTACGTGTCCATTATCCTGTAGGCTCATCCACAGATAGACCTTCCGCTGCCATTTACATGAAAATCTTCCCGGTCGAATCAGGTGAGATGCAGCACGCACGGTCAATTCAAGCGCATATGCGCACATGATTTATTACTCGTCTACTCGAAGACGCCCTGCTCTCCTTCCAGCTCAAACCCACCGTCATCCATGTCATGTATCGACTGGTCGTCTTCATTGCTGCCCGCTGACCCTCTCTCCCAAATTTCCGCGTAATATTGGAAACACTTGTATTTGTTATGGAACCCAGAGTGGGTTCCTCACGTGTTACAAAAAGGCTGCGCTTCAGCAACTGGTGGACGGAAGCTCTCTGTTTGCTGTTACCAAAACATCCGCCGCGACAACGTGTTGGTCTCAAGTACGCCTGGATAAAGCTACACTACTTGCCTGTCGGGGGATCCTCGGCGCGGCGCCAGCAACGTTGGAAAGGAACACCTTTCGTTTCCATTCCTTTCTCCCGCACCCCCCTGCTACGGTGTGGTGCGGATGAACAACAACGTATCATCTGTGAAAGACACATACGAACGCAGCAACGAAATGGAATTCAAGGCGCCCTTCCTCCATCAGCTGGGGTGTCTAATGCACGAACAGACGTATACTGATGTAACGACAAGTTTTGTGTGAGTAATGAATATACAACTGTTAAGGCGACAAGAAATCAAGCCCAAGTACCGTCCCCTGACCATTGCCTGGCCCTGACCTCCCCCCCGTCCTCCTCGTCCGAGATTCAGTTGAGGCCTAAGAGCACACGTAACCATGTGCCACGTGCATAGCTGGTGTGCCAGTCTGCCACCGAAGTGGTTTTACCCCGCACCGTGATAAAGTAAAACATTTTTGTACACCGAAATGGTTTTACCCACAGTATGGTTCGGAGGTGCTTTTCCTATGCTCTCCTCTGCCTCCTCGCTGAAACCTGTCGGGTCGGGGTCGGGTCTGGCTCTTTGATATGGTTGTATGCATGTGAAACAAAATGCATGTGCAAATGTTGTTTTTGTTTTCAAGCCTTGTTGTTTGGGGTCCTCCATCCGCTCACTCACCAATGTATTTTAGTTTGTGTTGGCGAATGATTTTCTTGCCATGTATCGGGTAAGACTGTGTGTGAGCTCGAGGGATAGGGTTAGGGTTAGGGTTAGGGTTAGGGTTAAGGTTAGTCGACGGCAGCACACTCATCATTTGCGTAAGGGTTAACGCCTTCCTCGCGCTCAATCAGGTCAATCAATCAGGATATATACATCATGATGTTATTGTGACTACAAACGAAATTCGCCCGGGGGTTTCGTTCTTCTTGCCGAAAGAGCGGGACTAAAGTACCGGTCCGCGTTCTGGTGATCTCGTTCATTCGGGTGCGATCGTGCGTACTAGCCAGATCCTCAGCGAGCACGACATTGTTGCGAGATTGTTGACAGCGTGGAGTAGCGAGATGGTTGACAGCGTGAGGTCCCTCGCCACAATTAGTGCATACGCACGGATGGGCGCTGTGAGAAATGCCCTCTTCTTTCTCTCCGCTGAGGGCCAGTCGAAGACCGTTTGTACCGGGTGCGTGCGGGTCAAGTCGTCTCAACCGTCTTCGCGCGAAAACCCAGTCATGGTCTCCAACAACGAAAACAGCAACTAGTCTAATAGCCGAGCAGACACTGCTGGGTTCGTCCATGAAAAGTCGTATTTTTGCTGTTCGCTGCTCAGTAACGCCTAACGTCCTAACATTCCCAGGCTTAGTTCTGAAGCGTTTGGGTTATTCATCATCGCACTAACTACGCCCAGATGGAGACCATCATCAATCTCGTCTCCTACACGGGGTATACGTTTGATGCCATGTACGTACATCGACTGGTCGTGCGCGTGCGTTGACGTGCGTTTGCGTGTGTGTATGCTCAGCATTCAAACTTGAAAGTGTGGGATGAAGACGTCACACGCCTACTGCGCTGTATCTGCTGCTGCTGGTGTGGTCTCAGCGTTCGATTACGTTTGTGAAGGGGAAAAGCCCGGCCGAGATCAGAGTTGGGGATGATTTTTACTCGACGTTGGCGTTCTCCGCCGAATTCCGTCCATTAGGAGTCGCGAATCTTTTTGAAACGAACAGCCCGGCGTAGACTCTCCGGGATGCAGGGGGAATCGCCCGACTTGGGCCGATTTGGGCCGATTTGGGCGTGCTTCACTGCGGTGTAGCGCTGGAGGCGCGCGACGGCTCAGCCCTGCGTCGAGCAGGCGGTGGTGGAAAGATTTGCTGGGGACACCCTAAAGCGGAGGCGTCCGTTCTAGCTCCGTGACGGGCCAGCGGAAAAAAAACACTTCTTTTGCTTCACTTCCTCCCAAAACCTCACCGCCATCCGTCTGGTTATGCCCGCTCGCCCCATTGGGGGGCAGGGGGGCAATCTTTAACCCTATCATGTATCCTCACAGGATGGTCTTTCGTGTCGTGACACATTTCTCATGGGAAAAATCAATTTGCGCGAAGTTGTTTTTTCGGTATATCAGTATGGACCAAGCAACCATGATAGCAGTGGCCATGTCCTTTGCCGTTGTATTTTGTATTGTTTTGAGCTGAGAACAATACGCACTCGCCCCTTGTGGTTACTCCTAATGCTGCAACGCACTCGGAGTCTACACCGTTCCTTGTAGGCTACACACCAGTCTAAACTACGGATATAGCTTTGCAGCCACCACTTTCTGCAACTGCACATCGCCGGGACTTACGATATCAGGAGCAACCCGGCTGGTACTCAGATATGGTCAGAGCGGTGCGGAGTCGTGATGTGGCTGGGCTTATTTTGCGGTAGAGGACATCTGGAACATTGGCATGGGCGCTGGGCTGCCCAGACCTGTTGCGAATGTGGTCGGAAAACTCTGCAAATATATGTTGCGTACAAAATGTTTACGATCCACCGCTCCTGGGCGTCCCGTCACTGACGTTCTCAATAACCGGAACAGTTATTAATGATGCACGAGCTACGGCGGTAAACCAGCAGCTCGAGGGTGGGGACTATGATGGCACGATTGAAGTGTATTTTCTCTCGGGGGGTGTCTGTGCAACGTGAATCTGCGGCACATCGGAAATGACGTGGATGCAAGGTCTTGAGGCAACGTTCTCTCTGTTTCGGCATCTCATGAAGCTGTTGCACACTAAACTACTGCTGCACGACGATCAAGGGTGACCCGCTCCCAAACTATCTCCTCCAACTCACGTCTTTTGCAACACGTGCCATCGCTCAATCTCAACCTTTCAGGGGGTCCGTTGTGCCAGACATGATGTTTCAATGGGTTTGTTGGCCTCTGGCACTAGGTGCCTTGCTCGAGCTAGCTGCAGCAAACGTGGGCAGCGATAGTCCCGAGCTGTCTTTGTCCCCACCCGCATGCTGGGTGTATACTGACATGAACAAGGCTGGGGGCACGAGCATCAGGAGAATGATCAAGGATTATGCCGCTGCAACAAACACCACGGTTGGAGAGTTCACCCATACACAATACAACGCCGGCGACAGAGGAGTGCAACAAATTCTTGACAGGAGGCCGAGTCTGATTTGGGGCGCGTACACCGAGGGTCTGCGGCCGTATGCCACTGTTCTAGGGTGCAAATGGTTCACCATGGTTCGACAGTAAGTCCAGCAGCTATTCTTGTTGTTGTGTTCAGACAAACTTTACGCTTGGTCCGTCTTATACCCCTTACCGAACCTGGTCGAAAGCCCCAAAATAATGGGTGCGATCGTGGCCACCAGTCTTTCGAGGTTGCTGGAACAGACAAGACGGGCACACGTACCTTTTGGTGTCTACTGCTATATGTATGTCGCGTGGAAGCATGACGACTTCAACCGCTGACTCTCCCAAATTCTTGTCCTCTGTGTATCTACAGCCCCATCGCTCGACTCGTGTCGGCCTTCAACTACTGCGGCATAGTGCCTTCGGACCAACTTTGCGCGACGAGAATTCACAAGCCGGAAGACGGTGACATCTACGACTTCGCCGAGCATTGGGGCAACCATGGTGTTGTACAGTTCGCGCTCGCTTTCGAAGATCTGAACGACATTCTCGTTACTGAAGTAAAATCGCCTCCTTGGTACAAGGCAAAATTGTACTTCGAAGGCCGGCTTGGACCGTCGGGGAAGACGTCGACTTCAGCAAATATTTCGACAAAAGACGTGTGTCAAAATGTGTGGATGCCGGAAATTCTCCAGCCAGTTGAGGAACTGCTGAGATCGAAATATGCCGCGGTTGGGATTTTGGAGCAATGGGAAACGAGCATGATGCTTTTCGACCACGCCTTGCAGCTACCTGGTTTCAATTGGACATCTACCTCAGCTTCTTCAACGCCAAGAAACGTGCACGACAGCAAGGCCAAGAATGATCTTCTGGTCGCTTCAATGACGGACCCGGTTTTGAAGCAGATTCTGTGGCTAGATATACTCTTGTACGAGCATGCCTGCAGCGTGCACAAGGCACAGCTCAGCAGATACGGCCTAGCGTAGTAGTGGCTCCCCGTGCGTCTGCGGCTCGAAAAAACGTTTCGAAAATCGGCGCCAGTCATAGTGGTTTGCGGTGCGTACGTTGTACCTGTGATTGCATTGATTGAGAGTGTACAGCAGATTTCTCCTGCTGGGGGATTAGGTACTGGAGAGTTCGGAATGTACGTTTGGAAAGTTCACTTGCACTCGTTCAGCATGTACGCGTCCCGTGGCCCGGAGGAATTGGCCACTGCTAGCCTGTAGTGGTGCTTCCGAAACCTCCCCCCCCCTCTAGCTTTGTGATCATCGCGATGTCTGCACGAGTCGGACGCTGGAGTGTGACTGACCCCAGTGGCGAAGCTCGACGCCGCGCGGTGGTGGTACATCATGACATGCCTGCGAATGGCCTCAATCAGGTAGTCTGACGGAACCTGCTTAACCCCTCCCTGCAGCCAGTAGGTGGGGTGCTGTGTGACGGAATCTGCTTCCTTGGACCGTCCAGACCCACAAGTGACGAACTCGTACGGGAGGACAAGCTCCATCGCGGGGCCCGCGCCAGGGGTGGCGTCAGGGCGTCGGTTGCCCTCGTGGTCGAAGTACAGGATCCTTCCCAATGTGACATCACCGTCACCGCTCAGGTCGTCCCTCTTGGCCATGGGGTTCGTAAAAATTTCTACAGCGTCTCCTTGCCCGCTTCCTACCGCCCAGTCGCGCGGGGTTGCCCCACCCGCGGTTGCGGCCTTCACGTCGCCCCCCTTTAACCGCGCCAGCCCGCTGCTGATCTAAGCAGGCACACCGTGGTTGATCCGGTAGCAGATGATGTCGTCGTTCTTCAGACTCTTCCCTCCCGCCTCCCAGCAGCACGAGTACCTCAGCTCATTCCAGACGTCGCGGCCGTCACCGTCGGAGTGGCCGTTGGCATACCGCAGGGTATTGGCGTTCAGGATGCCCCCCGCGCTGGGACGTACGGCACCTTCGCTCAAACACGCTTCCCACGCTTCCCTCGGCCCCCCACCGCCTGTTGATCCGCAAGATTGCCGCGCGCCGAGTGGCTTAGCCGTGGGGCTGCCCCACCAACATTGCCGCCGTCGGTTTCGTGCCCTCGGTGCCATCGACAATCTTCATCATCCCTCCCGAGAGGCTGTCGTCGAGCGCCTGTAGGACGCGCTGGCAGCCGAGACCAGAGGTCACAGTGTCGGTAATCTTGGTATTTTTGAAGTAGAAGTACCGGGTTGCTGTGGAGGTCTCGGATGTAGCCAACCTCATGAGCGCTAGCTTGGTGTATGTACTCCTCGCGTGGTGTGCCAGCGGGTCTCGTGAGCTGCCTGACGTGTTGCGTTTCTCGTGGTGTTCGTGTCCTCCCTCGCTGACGTCTGCAGCGTTTTGAGGGCAGTAGACACAACTTGGCGTACTTTAGTGTACCTTACTTTAGCAGCGAGCTACAAGGATAAACATGAGTGCAACGGTTTTGTGGAACGCATGAGATAGAAGTGCATGTACGGTCGACGCATGTAGCTGGCATGATCAAATGGTTCGAAGACGAGTGTTGTGTAGATGAGCTGAATATATCTTGAGTACCATAAGCGACGATTCCGTTTCGTGCCTCCGACAGTCAGTCGAGGTTATCCTCAAGACATATTCGAAAGACATCGACGCTACACACCAACATCGCGATCAACACAGCACCACCCCAGCGGGTAGGGAACGAGGGCTAGGAACAAACAAGAGCGATCCCGGCGTGTTCTTCTTACGAGAGAGATATGGCCACTCTGAGAGCGTTCAGGGATACAACACAAGTTGCGGGCTAGCACCCACGTTGATCTCGACCAAACAAATAGGTGGCGTTGATGCAGGCACGAGGGCAAGACGAAGAGTTTGCCAGAAGACGTCGCCCAGCCTCTAGGTACCCTCTGATCCCCTACGTGCTCGATCCGCGTCTATCACGCAGTGCCGCCACAGTACACACACACACAAAAGTTGGGGCAGGCTGAAATACTGCTGGCTTTCAATGGCACCATTCCAATATATGTCGTTGAGTCTCCTTAGCTTTGATGCTGTCGGCGAAGTGAAGCCACATGTGGTTGGTCGTCCTTACGCCCGCCTGGCCCAAGGTAAGCTTCGCGTTTTCGACCTTTTATCATTGAGGGCAATATACGAAATACGGAGCGAACACTCAGCAAGCTTGTGAGACCGAACGATAACGGTAGGGTGAACAAATCGTTGGGTGCGGCCGGGGGAAAAGATCGTTGGGTTGGTTTCGAGCAAGCAATACCTCACACAGCCCTCCACAGTGCACGGAACACTTCTGGACACAGATAACGCCTTCAATAGTGCAGGTTGGGCACCACCGCCCCTCACACCAGTGCCTGTTGGACACACACACAGAATGTAGTGAAAGAGAGCAAGAACTCCGAGCCAGATGACCTCCTACACAACACACGACGCCGGGCTACATACAGAATGGGAGTGATGAGAGTGAAAGAAAGGACGATGGTGAACGCACCCAAAAACGACCTATAGTGCAAGGTAGCAGCCTAGTACACACAACCCAAAACTATTAGTGATGTAAAGGGTTTCAGAAAAACACACAGAGGCCGTTGTCATCGCCACGCTCACATAGTCTCCCGCCCGTGTGTGCAGTTGAAGCAGGTCGAAATCGGTGAACTGTTATCCGTTGGCGGCGGAGGAGAGCGAAGAGGACGCTTGGAATTACTCCAGTTCACGATCCTGCACTTCCTTGGGACTCACGTCGCCCCGTATATTGTCGTTGTACTTCTTCAGCGCCGTTGAGTTCAGAGAGCGTTTCTGGTTGTTGAAGCGGTCGTTATTTCAGACGAAAATAGGCGTTGATGGGGCAAGGGTAGGGGAGGTGGGCGTGGAAGCGGTTGAGAGTCGGGACGTCGACAGGGTACGGTATATCTGTTTTGTAGAACAAGTGTCTGCAATGTGCTCGTGCGTTGTTACCATTGGCGGCTCGTTTACACCACACAGCAGAAGTGTTGAGTTGGGTTAGGCGATTCGTGTGATTTAGATGGAGGAGGGGGCGGTGGTATTCATCATCATCAGCGAGAGAGGGGGATGGTGTTAATCATCATCAGATAAGATGGGGTGTGTGTGTTCACCATCATCAGCCAGAGAGAGGGGGTGGTGTTCATCATCATCAGATAAAGAGCGGGGGTGGTATTCATCATCATCAGCGAGAGAGGGGGAGTGGTATTCATCAGCATCAGGGAGGGAGGGGGTGGTGGTATTAATCATCATCAGCGAGAGATGGACGGTGGTATTCATCATCGTCAGCGACAAGGGGGGTGGTGGTATTCATCATCATCAGCGAGAGAAGCGGTGGTGTTCATCATCATCAGCGAGCGAGGGGGATTGGTAATCATCATCATCACTCAAGAGAGGGAGAAGGCAAGTCAAAAGCGTGTGATCGGTGACCAGACTAGCACGGAAGGCACAGGTCGCACGCTAGCCCCTCGCACACAAGTGTAGACAGAGGCGTACAGTAGTATATGCATCATCAATGGGGGATGTAGGAGCGTGTTGGGTGTGTCTCTCTCCTGTCCTCTGCTGCTGCTGCTGCTGTACACACAAGAAGGCAAGCATGCCTAGACAACCCCGACCGAGCAACCCAGGAAGAAAACCAGCACAAACGACAAACCAACAGGAGCACGTATGCATGCATGCGCGTCTCTCATGTACCTCCTGTTTGTCAGCTGCTCGATCGCGTGTTCACGCCCATCTCTCCGTCCCTCTGTCTCTGTGCTGTTGCCTGGGCTGGTCGCCGCCCCTGCGTCTCTCTCGCGCGAGAGTAGCAAGGCACACACAACAAGCACCAGACCAATGAGAACCAAAACGCTTCTTCTTTCCTCTCGCTTCCACCGTGTTGTGGCTACACCCGCCCGTCAGACTTCCTCTCCTTGGTGGTACGCGTTCCGCTCCAGCCTCCTTTTCCCTCTGGTGTGTATCCCCCTCGTCCTACTGCCGTGTGTGCATCTCTGTACCGACAACTACAAAGAACGCCTGCCTGGGTTTTTGGGGAGGGCAGTTGGTCCTCTGCATCAGTTTCGGCGCAGATGCTGTGCTATCTCGATGCGCCGAGCACGGATTGAGCTGGAAGCACTTGTGACAGATCGGGCAAAATGCTACTTTGTTGTGCACAAGCCTTAGATTGCAATTTGGTGGCGAGTTCGTGAATGGGGTCGAATCTCCTGTGTATCGCGCACGGACAGACAGACACAGACAAAGTTTCCCCTCTAGCGAATCATTAATAGTTTTGTCGTACGTACATGCACGTCACAATCCCTCCAATCAGCTACTAGAGTACTTCCTTGATAAAGCAATGTTTGGGGTGCTCTGCAGAGTGTACTGTCTACGGGGCCTCCGGGGAGGTACACGGATGAAATGTGTTGATGGGCATGCTGCATGGCGATGGTGTTGCCTGAAGCATGTCTCTTACTCTCTAAGCAACAAGGTCTTGAGTCAACCTTCTTTCTCTTTCAGCCTCCGACGAGCTACCGCACCCAAACACAACAAAATGTATTCTAAGGCCTGGTGTTGGTAGTGGGTATTGGCGTCTGAGCGGCGGGAGCTGGGCCATCGGGGCAGCGGACACCACTTTCATAGCTGGAATCGCGGCCAAAGGGGGCGAGGACAGCAGTACATAGCTGGTGCGGTGGCCATTGCGGGGAACCGGGACAGCAGGGTTCATAGCTGGGACAGCAGTTCGAGGCTAGGACAGGAGGGAGGGTTTAGAGTTTTTGTTTTGACATGTCTGGAACGGAGGAGGAAGCGGCTCTGCGCGCTAGGTTGGATGAGGCGCTACAAGATATAAATGCTGCCAAGGCTGAGACGGAGGAGGTTAGGGCAGCACAGCGACGGTCGGCGGGTGCACCTGCCGGCAGCAGCAGCCCAAGAGGAGACTGTCTCGTTGCCCCTGGAGGGGCTTCATCAGCACCGGTGAGGCCAATGTGGCCAGGCGGGGTGAGTCATGATGGCGGTCCTGGGGTGCCGGGTTTGCATTGGGGAGGTTTAATTGTCAGAGTTCCTGTGCCTAGAATACCGGCAAGTTGCACCGCCGACACCTTTCTCAGTTGGCGGAAACGCTTTCTGGCCGACGTGGACAACCATAATCTCGAGCACGCAATATCCGGCAGTGCTGAGGTTCCCGTTGTCAGTTGTCATGATGAAGGATACTTGACTCGCCAGTATGGTGCACAGCTGGTTGTTGAGCACACTACAAGCCGATACCCGGGCCATCCTGCGGGTGCCTCACGTTGTGGAGCTACACCGCGGAGCAGAAGCTACGGGAGGGCCTACCGCGCCAGGCGACGGCGCCCCGAAACAGTTTTGAGCAGAATAGCCAATCTGGGGAAATCTAGCAACGTGCGTAGCTCCTCGCTGCTGCAGCCGATCGCAGTGACACGCATATGCACGCGAAGCTGCTGAAGAGAGCTTCAATTTACGCCGCTTTTGGAAGAGCCCGTCCCCTGCTTCCCGAGAAATGACGGGAGGCGTCTGGACCCGAATTTCGATTTTTTTTGGTTCTCGCTCTCAATCAGAAACTTCGCTCTCAATCGTGCGAACACCCTGTTTTCTGTTGCTTCTATATTTTTTTGGTTGGGTCGTCTTTAATCTATTTTTCATAAGGTATTCAGCCTCTTTAGCTCTACTAACCGGAATCATATGTGTTTCTTCATCTTTATTTGTTATGGGCTAGAACCCTTACCCCAAGTTTGTTTAGCATCTGCCTTGTTATTATTTAAATTAGGTGCTGCTCCTTATCATATATGGATAACAGACGTTTATGAAGGAGCACCTCCTCCTTGAGGTAGTCTAATTTTTGCTCTTGTGCCTAAAGTTGCTTTTTCCGTGGTAATCTTGCATATCGCTTTTATCACTTTTTGGTCTCTTTTTCAAATTTGTGGTTATTAACTCTTTCTAGGGTGTATTTGTGGTTTGGGTGAGACTAAGATAAAAAGAATTCTTGCTTGGGATTGCTTTTTATTAGGTCTTCAAGTTACTGCTTTACTTTTTCTTTTGGTTCATGCTGGTGCTATCCCTGCGCTGGTAGTAGTGTTGGTATTTATGATGCTAGATGTTAAAGCTATTGAAAATCCGTGGTCAGCAAAAAAACGATCCAAAACTGATTACCCGAATTAGCAAGTTGAAGCCTGATAAGAACCGACATCACAGTACTTAAAACCCAGAAAAACCACCAAGTATTTTCTGCTCAAATAATCTCAACGCTGAACGAATGCTTGGGAATGTTTGTTGTTTGATCGGAAAAGTGCGAAGAGAAGAGGATTCATACCATGCCTAGCAGCGTATTACCTGCGAAGTGGGCATGAACCTGTACGTTGGTTCTATGCGAAAGTTTGTTTTGTCTTGGTAGGATTCGTAGTCGGATGGATGTAATCAGACGCAGAACGAAGAAGGCGATTTTCTACGAATTGATCCATGGTTGGAAAGTAAATGAAGAGGAGTTCCACAGATAGGTTTGGTTCAATGGACTGTTTAATGCTTTGAGTTGTGCGGAGGACATAAGAACTTTGCGGGTGTCGTTGCGGCGAAGTGCTGAGAAAGGATGGACCAGAACAAGAGCGCTTTGCAGAGAAGGAATATCGGCGATGAGACAAGACCTTGTGGGTTCAGGAACATTAGCAATATCGAGTCCTTGGTTATTTGTCCGTCATGGAGGAGTAGGATCCACGTTGTGAGTCGTTAATGGAATAATATTGACCTGCCGTATCATCATTACGATGCATACTTCTCCCTTCTTCCCCTCGCTCCTCGACAAGCTTTTGCTTAGACATGGGTTGTAGTGAAGGGGGGGGTCTTTCTGGCGAGCAGGGCTAGATTCACCCTCAAGGGATGACCGAAACCTTCTTGCTGCTGCGCATATCCGCCGCGAGGCATGCGCGTGGTGGTGTAGTTGGGTCGGCACTGATGGGGTCAGGCGAAAAAATGTAGATGCGCGGGCCTCTGGCCGTCGGCGTAGGCAGCGATGCCCATCTCATTTTTTG
>CACKRE030000773.1:25558-35782 GCA_902602495.3 Ectocarpus sp. CCAP 1310/34
GAGAGAGAGAGAGAGAGAGAGAGAGAGAGAGAGAGAGAGGTCGTTCGGCGTGTATCAGGAACATTGCACTGCCCAAGCCTCCAGCTCAATTTTCCGGGTAGGGCTCCTTGCATAAACAATTTGGCAGGCACCGTAAGGTAGACAGCATGAGGGTAGTGATGAGCTAGCTCAAGGGCTAACCTACTCTTCACGCACGATTACACACAACCTTTGAGTCATGGAACGATTCTCGGCAGGAACCAACCTGACGGCACTTTGCATTCTAACACACAGCAACAAAATGTTTTTCGATTGGTGGATAGCTCAGGACCAGCCACCGCTAAACGCTGACCAGTTGTGCGTGTGAAACCGCACTTGCATTGTCCAATTTTCCCATGCTTGTTCCTCCTCAATCTAACGACAGCCGAACGATAAACCGTAGTTCGCTTGCGCTTCCGTTTGAACCAGCCTGACTGTCATCCCATTCCCTGCGCAGCCAGACATTACAGCAACATCTCCGTTACTTTCGCATCTTGCTACATGTCAAACTCTGGAAAAAGGTGGGGGGTGTGTCCAAGGGATGCACCGCCACCAACGATCCTCTAATTTGCCGGAGACTCGCCTCTCCGAAGCTCTGCGGCAAGCCCCAACAGGGTTGCCAGCTTTGCTCGGGTTCATGATATTTTGTTTCGAAGCACCAAGTTCTGCGGTGTTGGCTCGTCCTGTTCGCCTGGAACGGACGTTCTTGGGAGAGCGCTATTGCTTGTACCCCATCTCCTCCATGACTCTTGAGGATGCGCAGGCTTCCCACACCGCAGAAGCCTCGCTCCCGGGCATCTGCGTCCGCCACAACCCAACCATCGTGGCAGCATGTCTCCGCGTACCGTACCTTGAGGTTGGGGCGAAAGGCAACAACCAACGGCAATCGCCGATTCAACCCTCCTTGGCAATTCATTGTTTCTATGCTTTGCGAAAGTGTGACGGGAGGGGGAGGGGGGGGTTGTCCGGCGTGTGCAGGCTTCGGCTCTTTCCCTTCCGCCCGAAGCGGTAAATTGATAGTTCAACCTTCATTGTAGTTACCTACATACGAGTGCCCTCATAGACCAAGTTTCATAGCTCGATTACTCCACGACCAAGACAGCGCGAAAACCGGCAGATAGGTCTCAGGCACGCTTTCGGCGAGATCTTTTCGGACTAACCTTATCGGATGTAGTTTCCTGTTTGTTAAGGAGTCGTGTGAAAGCCGAACTAGGGCCGGTGCGGCAACGCTTACAAGTACGGTCTCTGTGCTTGGCCTCGAATAATTACCGTAAGCACTTCTCAAACGTCTGGGACGTTCGGCGGAATCAGCTCCCCAAGAGGAGCACTCGTGGACCGCGTAGGAACACGAAACAGCCGATGAATTGGTCAAAGTTGTTTGTCGTGGTGCCACTCCAGCTTGCAGTGCCAGCAAATTGTTTGTGACTCCGCTGGCGCGTGGAGCGATGGACTTGAATCGCTTCCCATGGTCGGTCTTGGTTTGTTTTCTTTGATATGTCAGTCGAATGCTAGGTTTCTCAGGTGTAGTGACTCCCTCTGGGCCATTTATTTCGTTTCATGCACGTCATTTTGGGTCAGGGTGTGACCATGGAGGATCTATTGTTTGGTAACGAAAAGCAGGGGAGAGAGGGCCACTGGGTTCTTTAAAATGAAGACAAACCAAAATAAGAAGAAGAAGCAACTACTGCAATTTACATCATTTTTGCTTGGCAACCTGCTTGCCCTCTGAAGACTATCAGGAGAAAAAGTTAAGAATTTCGAAACTTGAGCGAAAGTGACGCCGTATGCGGTGGTCATGCTTCCGTACTTCGAATGCCGTCGGTCCCCTGACAGATCAAGTCAAAATCGGTACGATTTTGAGGGTCCTCTCCTACTCTTTCCCTCACATTGCTGGGACGATGCTGTTGAAGGATCGAGGCTTTGGTTACCATCTACCAGAGTGTTTGCACTCGTACCGAAGGGCTCTGTGTACCCGAAGTCTACAAAAGAGCGTATTCTTTGACATAGGTGAAGTGGTAGCCGACAGCCTTGGTCTCGACTGTTTGGCCAGCTGGTCGGTATACGAAAGATGTTCCTGTCCCACTCGACCTTCTTCGCCATCATTTCTCTGCAGCCGTCACCGTGGTCAGGCTGATGGCCTTGGTCTTGGCTACGGACAGGGCGGTGGTCATGTTTAGCCATCACGCTCCTTGCGCCTACCGCCGTTCCAATGGCTGCGGCCGCCACAGCCTCCGCGAGATCGAGTGGCGAGGGTTTGGCGCCTTCCTTCCCATCCCACCCTTCAACGCTTCTCTGGACTCTTGTCTCCGGAACACTCCCAGCAGTTTCTCCAGAGCCATGATCCTCGGGACCTGACTTGGAGCCATTTTCAGCAGTGTAATCAAGCGCAATTTATGTGCCTAATTTGCTGCCGCCACTCCTACTGTCGTTAGAGGTCTCCTCTTCGCGTGTCGCACGGTGGCTTGCTAGGTGGGGAGTTGCATCGGGGGCTGGTCGGAGCGGCGCTACAGGGGGTGACAGTGTAGGTGACCCTCGATGTCGTCCGCTTCGTGGTGCAAGCGTATCGGTAATTTCGAACCGAAGTCCCTGGCCCTTGAAATTGTTTCGCTCCTCGTTCTACGTTGAAGGTGAACAAGCAGCACTATCTACCATCGCTTGGTGTTCTCGGGCTCACGGGAAACAAACAAACGACAGATCCGTGAACCTACCGGTGTCACTTGTCACGCTTTGACCGGCCAAGGGGAGAACCATTCCAAGTATACCGTGTTCCGTTTCCCTTCTGTTCGTCGTCGACCCAATCAGTGATACGCTAGGCAACCGTTTGAGGCTGCTATCGGGACGCTATTTCAGATATAGCTCTCTGGCTTTCCTTGACAAACGTTTGATGTGTACATCGAGAACGACCTCCATGCTGTACGAAACTGTCCGGCCGTACATGTGGCTACCGTTGCACTCTCGAGTTTACTACTCTTGAGTATACCAGTTGACCCACCATTATCGTTGCAATCGGGAACGCGCGTATTCTCGTTGAGCCAAAGCGACACTCTAGGGGGAACAAGTCCAAGCCCCAGCCAATGGTACACATCCTTCACTGCGGCATCCGCAGAGGAGGCGATATCTTCGTATCGCACCAAGTACCTGGGCCCAACAAGAGAGACAGGGAGGAGAACGCGTTGCGCAATGTACCGGTTGTCATCAGGCGATGAACAACCCGCAAGCATTCGCTGATCCCGGAAACGCAACAAGCGGAGAAACGACTCCGTTTCTGACAAGCCGTTGAGAACAGAGGCCACTCCTTCGGGGTTTGTGCGTGAGATTCTTGCGTACGCGCACTTGCGTTTTCGTCGTGCTGCACGCACAGAGGCACGAGGCCCAGCAAAGCGTGTCTACAAAGTCCTGAGCGTTGTTGGACTCATGTCTGCGGTGTGTGTAATGCGAGGTATGATCCATGGGAGTGGCAACCCGCAAGGTATCGGCGCCAGGTGTTATGACTTACCTGTTCCCGCCTCGCTTTGCAAAATAATCCAGCTGGTCTCTGTGAACTCCACAAATTCTGAAGAAAAGGAGCGAGTGCAAGCCGTCCTAGGGGAGGAACAGGAAAGGGTGCCACTTGGAGGAGCGTAGGAGGGGGTGGCGCGGGGCGTCTGCTTCTTTGGTGTATTGAATCGACGTGAATACTAGCTAAAATTGTTGCTTTCCCGACGCGGCTCATTCCCATCCTCATGACTGCAGAACGCAATGGACGGCGCGGTTAAGGACATTGTACGCATGGAATATGGGGGAGGGATCAACACCAATCAGAGATGGGGAGTACCGAACGGAAATGTGTTGGAAGGAGCCACAGAAAATACGACACCAACGACAAGTAGCAACACCGCTTGTGGAGGGAGTGTGTGTATCTGCACTTGCTGCAGTTGACTTCTCCACCACCACCTACGATGCTCGTTTTACAGATCGCCAGGTCCATTCGAATGTTTCGGTCTGAGCATCCGTCCCCGCTTCCCCCCGAAAACAAAAAAAGTTCATCTGGACGAACTCTCTAGCGTAGTGTGGGGGTTGGGGATTTTCCGTCGGGTCGCAATCCTGCCTCCAGGTTGAATATTTGGTCAAATTGTTTGGCCGGGGGGGGTACGGGTTCACTGGGGGCGGGAGGGTTGGAAGCGGCTCTGATCGAAACCTCGCCAACTCGCTTGTATGCGTCTCAACGGCGATGCTTGGTGCACGAGCTGTGGATACTAGAGCAAGAGACTGTCCTGCCGCACCTAGCTTGTTCTGCCTGCCAGCTAGCCGGCGAGATGTCCACGACATGGCCTATTTCCAGCTCCATGTTTTGGTGTCTATGGTCGAAGATGAACACAAACCAGGCCCGGTGGTGCTTTACGCGAAGCGCGCCCTCACGGAACTCGGAGCAGCCGTACAAACCCACAACGAGTACCGGTCGAAGCATCGCGTTTTCATGGAGAAGAACAGCTACGGCAACCTTGTCTCGACTGGCAAGCGTAATGAAATATAGGAAATACGACCGATCGTTCCTCACATCTTCCCCAGGGCACGCGCGCGCTTCGGTCCCCCCCAAGGCAAAGAGTCACCCGTTGCCACCTGGCGTCGATACGGCAAGGCGACGGTCGTGTTGAGAGTAGTGATGGTCGACAGTGTAACAAGCAAGCTGTCTCCATGCTTGCGGAAGATAATCGGAGATCGATAGAGTTTCATGCGACGATCTACAGCAACCAACGATCTTCTTCGTCGGGCATTCCTCGACCTGGAGCCGAATAGCACACCTTCCTCACCGAAAAACTGCAGGTCGTTGGACAGTTGGTGTGTCTGTGATACGCACGAAAAGAGTGTACGCTAGGTGGTACGAGCGACCCAGACAGCCTTGTCGTACTCTGGTGGCCTGTGACGGGAAAACCCTAGCTGGGTCATCGTTAACGCGGAGAGACTTGAGAAAAAAACTCCTACCTTAAACTTTTCAGCACCTCACACCTGAGTCACATTGGCCTCCAGCCCAGACATCGCTTCGGCGGTACGCTTGACCGTCTCTGCGGGGGGCAACGGGCCGTGAAAGTACCGGCGGTACTTGTGCGCGACGTTGAAGGTCTTGACCTGGGAGTGAACCACCGCCCGGGGATCTCGCACAGGGTGGATCACGCGGGTTCCATTAGCATCTCCGTGTTCGACGCCCACCCCTGCGTTGGCCCGTATCGTCTTAACGACCACAGCCCTGCATATTCGAAAAGCAGCAGCAGATCGAACACCGGCGTCGTTTCATTGTGCTCTTGGACCTGTGGGGAGCGAAAAATAGCTGCCACGCCCGATGCTGGGTGTTGACGTTGCAACAGCCTACGTGTTGGTTTGATCGCCCGCATCTCAATGCGTGAAACACGACTCCGAGCCAGCGGTCCCTCCTCGCAAGGGGGGCGTAGCCAGACAAGGAGGCCGTGTGACTTCCGAAGCTGGTGCCGTTCGGAAAGCCTGAGGGTGAAAAGGCCCGGACTATCGGCACATAAAAATCGCTTAGAGGTAAGACCTCAAGACAGTCAATGTTGTCTACGGCTCTGCACCAGGGTGCCCGGCAGACGTTCGGGGTTGACACGCTATTCTTGGACGACAGCTGCCCCGCGCAGGGGAGGAGGGATGCTTGTGGGCACACACAAGGGTTCTGTTTGCGGGCGGAAGAGATGCATGGGATCGTGGCACGAGGGCCGAGATGTATGTTGGAGACCACGCACGGCGATGTAGGTGGTTAAAAAGAGTGACCGCGAACTCGATTGAAGGAGCCGTGGAAGGACGGGGTGGGGCGAGAGAGAAGACAACCGTAAAATGAAACGGGAGGAGATAAAAAATACTTTGCTTCGTTTGGTTTGTTCTTTTTTCGCTTTTCAACCGATTTGCATTGTTGTGATACTCCTCTGTCTGGGGCTGTGGTGTGTCCTGCCCCCAACCGAACGGATTCGATCTGATCTGTGGTCTCGAGCTAACCCAACTTTGTTTGCTTGCGCCTCGTATCCTATCGGGTAGCTTGGTCTGCCTGCCTGCCGTAGTAGCGTCAGGGACTGATTTTCCTGTTGGCGAAAGTCATACAGAGAGACAGCTCCCCGGAATAGTGGGCACGCGTGCAGCTCTTGTCTACCCCCTTGCGTGCATGACATCCTCGGGCAGGTTTAGCTGGCCTCGATATGTTTTGGTGCGTCCATCCCTTTCACCCCCCCAGGGCGTGGGGCGGGGTTTGCCCTGGTCGGCGGGGGCTAAACCCCGCGATGAACTCGTCCTGCCCCCTTAGGAGTTCAAGGACAGCTCATTCGAATTTAGGGGACTTGTTGTGGCCCTCTCATAGTTGCACCCGGGTAATTTTCGTCTACCACCAAGCTTGTGAGCAAACCAAGGAGAATTTTTTCCTTGTGAGGGGGTTCCCTCTCCCTGCCCTACTTGATGCCCTTCTACGCTCGTTGTTCTAGAACGAAGCCTTCGCGACATGTTGGGGGGCGCGGTGGGCCTTTCGTACACAGCATATACTCACCTTGTTCTGGGTCCATCGTCACCACCACCAAAACTCAGCTTTCTGCCTTTGAGAAGTAAATGTCAGAACTCCTTGGAGTAAATCATCAACAACCACGACAACAAATAACAACAACTACTAGCTTCGTCACTTGTGTCTCGAAGGAGGGGGGCGACCGAAGCATTCATCGGCGGTTTGCACTTTATCAGAGGAGCCTCGACAAACCCCAGGCACACGAGAGGTCAACAAAACAAGCAGGGGATGTAAGTGCGCCCTGTTTAAACGTTCTGACCACTCCCGAGCACCCATCCAATACCACGTGCCCTCTCACTATAAGAGTTTGAGTCATCGACGCGTGAGCGGAAACGTTTCTCATGACGAAGTCTGCACGGCGAGGCCTCTACAAGCGCACCTGCTCTGGTTACACGTGCCGAGTACCGCTTCATGTGCTCGAGCAAGGACGTCCGCGCTAGGGTTGCCGGAGGCTGCACGAAGAGGGAAGAGGCCCGGCGATCCGTTCTGTAACGCAGGAGGGTCGACTCCCAGTCGCGCGGCATCTTCCAGAGTGAACTCGCACCGCGCTATCCTGGGGAAACCGAGAACAATCAACTTCGTATAGTTTTTGTTTGCCAGATGATGATGCAACCACGAAAGAACGAACTACAGTAACTCCCCCCCAACACACCAAGGTGGGAAATAGTTGTTTCGGTTGGCAAACGATCCTGTGTGAACATGGTGTTTCCAGGGGAACCTATGTGGTGGCACATGCGGGGGGATTTTTTTTCCTGTCGAGCATTGTCCTCCATGAAAGTAGAGCTTCTGTGACCGAGACGGCTGGCAGAGTTGTCTTCCCCGACACCTTCCGCCGTACTTCGGTATAGAGCTGTCCGAAGGTGCATATTTCGGACGGGCCACTCGGCGAGAATGAGGTGTCCCTCCCAACGTACCTTCGAACGAGCGCCGCACATTCGTCCCCGTGGATTTCCTGGTGGTACTGGCTCGAGCTGCCGAAAATCCCTTCCCCCCAGCTCCGGCAAGGTTCATCCCTATTAATCCCCAATCGACAGGGGACAGGATTAACGAGTTTGAGCTCCTAAGAGCACGACCGATCCACGGCGAGCTAGATCGTGGAGAAGATGCGAAAGATGAGCTTGGCGTTCAGGCCCAACGTTAACGTACGTTGTCGGACAGAATAGACTACTCTGGCAGGATGCCGTGGTGCAGCTGATGTCGTCCGACGCTTACGATATCGTCTCGTGAGGAGTGAAGTACATGTTATCCGTACGAGAACTTCAAGAAGACAATTATCCACCTATTTACAAACAACGTTAACGTACGCTGTCGGACAGAATAGACTACTCTGGCAGGATGCCGTGGTGCAGCTGATGTCGTCCGACGCTTACGATATCGTCTCGTGAGGAGTGAAGTACATGTTATCCGTACGAGAACTTCAAGAAGACAATTATCCACCTATTTACAAAGATTGGGGGACAAGCGGCGTGTTGTGATCCATAAATAACTTTCTCACCAGTATAGCACATCCTGAAAGGTGGGGAGAGCACCCCACCCGAACCATTGCGTTTGTAGGCCCACGACAACAAAAAGGTGGTGGTAAGGACGATATGTTTAGCAGCGCAACTTAGCGATTTCACCATTTCGTCAAGGAGTGGAACTCAGCGTGTGGCAAGGATCTCGAACAAAATCCTTGGTGCGCGTCTGTCTATTTGCTTGGAGCGGTCACAAGGGTATATATTGCAGGTAGTATTATACGTTCCTTGAGGACCTTGAGTAGCGCCTCCCCGGCAGTGAGGGTTCCCCAAGACATAGTATTGTTCCTGCGTATGTACCAGCAAATGGAACGCACCATCTTTTATCCTTATTCAATCAGTGGGAAAACTGACAGGTGCGGTAGGTCACGTAGGGTTCAGCGTCTTCGATTTCGTGAGGATCGAACCTTGTGTTAAGTTGAGGTACCAAATATTAGTGTGACGCGCTGGTACACGCACGAGGAGGCCGCGACAACATGAATGACAGCTGACGTCTACCCTACATCGCGATGATTCAACCGTTACAGAACGCCATCGCGTGAGGATCCCTTCTTTTGCTCAGCTCTCACCTCCGCTCTCTGCCGTCAAAAGCCGCCATTAATAATTTGGATGAGTTTTGGGCCGGGTTCAGTTCTCATGATGTACATGATCTACTACTGCTGTAGATCGGATGTTTCGAAATATTTCAAAAACTCTCAAGCATGTCGCGTGTTGATTTGTTCGCTTCTTCTTTGGTATGCTTTTCGTGAATAAACACATGAACACGTGTAGGTAAACATGGCAGTGGTGCTGGCGGTGGTTGAGAACACCAACAACATGTACTGTATCACTCATCAGCCAACGCGAAAGCAGTTGTCTGCACTTGACCTTCTTTTGCCGGAAAGTCTCTCCTAACATGGTTGAGCCAGATCTTCCTTGCGCCATGATCACAATCCCTATCGGTTGCTTTTGGTGCTATTCTGTCTGGCACTGCACCAGCCTGGTCCCCAAAGTTTCCCCACGAGGATGATGAACCATCAGCAGCTGCCATGGGCAGAGCCCCAGCTTGCAGGCGTGCAATGAGCACCACTTCAAGCAGGACAAGCCGCAGAAAGCGAAAGAGAGACACCATGGTTCCCTGCATCATCACCAGGTGTCAGAGAGTAGCCTATGCGCCAATCCCCTCCTCTCTTCTCCGCTGTTATTCCTCTTTTTTCCCTCTTCTTCCTCGTCTATCTTGACGTCAACGAACGGCTGTGCACGCACGCTCGTGAAATCGCTCACTCTATCTACACTGGAGTCCGCGATCTCAGCAGGTGGGCCGATGTATCGTGGACCGTTTTTGAGTCTCCTCCTTCCCCTGCAGGATGCCGTAGACTAAACCAATCTTGAACCTTGCACGTAGCATGCGTACATGTGTGAGAGGTAGGGCCGTAAGTCTACATGCACGCCATGCGGGTCGTTCGCTCTATGCATAGATTATGTAACGGAGATAATTGCCGTCGTCGTCGTCGTTACATAGACTACATACCATCTGACTGTTTCCGTCGTCCAACACCTCTTCGTATTCTTCCAAACAAAATGAAACGCATGTGCTGCACGACAATAATGGCAACACGACGGTTAGCGCGGTCGATGCTAACAATAAAGACACGCACACGCGAGTAAGACGCGTGGAAACTCTGAAAACTTTGAAACCGACCGAAAACGTGACATGCACCGACGAAGCGACGAGCGACGAAGAGAAACTTGTCGTTGTTGAACGGGTCTCCACTTGGTACCCTCTAATATCCATGAGAAATTTCCATACCCCTGTATGCCTGGTCGGCGGGAACCCGGCACGGAACCCTCCGGCGTTGTAGGCGGGTGTGGGAAGCGTTCCCCGTTCTCCTTTTATTTTATTTTGATCGGTCTCCTCGACGCTCTTTCTCGTTTGGTGCGGTAGCTGGTCTTTCTTTCATTTTTGTTTCTCTTCCGAGTGGTTTTTGTACCCTATTTTTTTCTGTTTCTTCGTGGGGTCGTGTATGCCGGGTTTTGAGACCACGGGCTCCCAATCTTTTTTTTTTTAGAGCTAAGACCACTACTGTTTATGGCAGAAAAATCTTGATCTTGATTCCTCAAAACCTTAGCAAGATAAATGCGACCCCCCCCCAAGATCAAGATTACGGCCCAAACGTGGTT
>CACKRE030000774.1:12153-25644 GCA_902602495.3 Ectocarpus sp. CCAP 1310/34
CTCCCCCTCCCCCGTCCCCCAACACTAGTGAGGTCCTTCTGCGACAGCCGGGTCCCGCCCAACTCTGACCCATGCGGTGGCTGTGAGGATAAGCCGAGAAAAGGACTTCACCCAACCACAGCAGTCACGCTACCAACGCTGCGCTTTGTTCGCGTCGTCCCTTGGCCTGGCCACGCCTCTTGGCTCACCGCCCCGGCTTGAGGCTTGGCTTCGCTTGACACACACACTCGTTCCCAAAAACGACACGCCAGCGTACACTCAAAACAGCCAAGAAATATCGCAAAAAGCTCGAGAGCCGGTCTCTAGCCAGCAGCAGCAGCAGCAGTGGCAGCACACACTGGGGATGCCAACCAAGAGCTCTCTAAATACCAAGTTCCCTACATCCGTCGCAACGGACAACGGACACAAGTCTCACGTACCACCGCCCTACAAACAAAAAAGACAAAAAAAGAAAGACCATTGCTTTTCCTCCATCTATCCTACACACATTTTGCCCCCCGGCGAGAGGCCGGAAAAAACTCCGCAATGTCATGGCGTGAACGGCGACGCCACGAGCACAAAAAAAGACGCGATCGGGCGTCGGAATAAAAATAAAAAATATAAAACAACCGCGGGGAGCGCCTGCCTGTGAGTGGGCAACCCGCACGCGGTCTACAAACGCCTGCCTTAAAAATAGTATGGTACAGCGGTTGACGCACAGCAGTGCTTTCTCTGTTGCGGCCCTGCGCTTTCTCGCGGGTGGCCGGGAGATCCAAGGGTGAACACGGGTTAAGAGGCGGGGGGGAGGGGGGTACAAAAAGGCAGGAAAAAAACAGCCCCTTCCCCCCCCCCCCCGCGTTCTGCGAAACACGTGCTACGCTATAGGAACCACATCACCAACACGCACGTCACCAAAGATGGGAACGAGACGCGCACCCGGGAGGGGGGGAGGGGAGGAAGATGAGGAGGGGGGACGGGGACGGGACGCGAATACACACTCTGCACACATGGCCAAGCTATTGGCTGTGAACGTCGAGCGTGACACCGCCACCACAACCAGCGATGCAAACGCTAGAGCGGGAAAGAGCATGAGAACGCTTGCACACGATCATGCACGTGTAAATTTCGGAATGTTGGCAACTAACCCCACAGCCACTAAAAGAGACTCCTGAAAATAACACACCTCGGTGCGCCCCGGGAACCCAATTTGAACCTTACAACTACACACACACAGAACACAAAGAACACACACCACCCGCTATTCCCCTGCGTTCTCCGACCTCTCTTGACAGAGCGCCATCGGCAACATCGAATAATAACCGTCCCGGATATTTCCTGGAAGCGGCTACAGGAACCAAACCAAACCAAAAACCAACAGTTGACAACTACAGCACGCGCTCCCGGGAGGTGACCCAACACACTATTTCACTAGGCTGTGGGACCACCCGGCGGCAAATTTGCGAAATGGAGGGGGGGCGCGGGGGTAGGACCACCACCACAACCCTGCACGCCCTTAAACGGAACGCCTTGCTGCACAGCAGTTACAAGAGCACGTCAACCAACGCACGCCAATCCATGAACGCGTCTACAAAAATCAATCGCGATGGTAGCGCCAGCATCCACACCGCCCATTCGAGCGAGAGCTAGCATAGCTGAGCTTCCTCATGGACATCATGCTTCGACCGTCGCAACGCCCGTGCCGGCAGCAGTGGACGCAGTCTGAGAAGAAGCCGGGCTCTGCGGCTCCCGTTGCGGCGTTCCCGCCAAGCTCTCAGCCAAGAGCGCCGAGCCGTCAGACGTTCTGAGGGTCGGGGGGAGGGGTTCCCCAGTGCCGGAGTCGGTGGCGACGAGCTTGTTGGCGATCGTGCAAGGGTCCTGGAAAACGCGGTCGTAGTTTGCCATCCAGGTCAAGAACGACGCCAGGGCTTCCCCGACGTTTCCGTCTGTTCGCTTGTTGACGAAACCATGCAGCGCCTGGAGTGGATGCATCACGAAAAGGGCGGAGTGCGTCATGTTTTGGGGCGTCAGTGGGAAGGAGGTACCAGAGGAAGGGAGGGAGGCCGGCAGGCACGAAAGTTGACACATCACGCATGTATACAAAACGATCAAAAGAACGCGACCGACCTGGAAGGCGTGTCCCGAGACGCGGACGAAGGCGGTGTGCTGCGATGCCCGCCACGGCTTGGAACCATGCACGGTGTCCATGAAACCGCCGCCTTCAACCTTAACACGGGCATCTGCACCGCCGGCGGAGGCGCTCTCGCCTTCCTGTGCCTCGTTCCAGGAGAGCACCGAAACGTCGCACGGGCGGCACTCGTTGCTGCCAGCGACGTCGAAGTTGATGTGCACCACGAAGTGCCCCGCTCGCACGGCCTTCACGCGGGAGAGCACCCTCCGAAGGCCACCGCCGCCAACGTCAGGCTTGACGTCTCCTGCCGTCGTCGTTCCCACAGCTGTTGTTGTCGCCGCCGCCGCGCCGCCGTTCGTTAGGCCATCTTCCTGCTTCTTCCCCACTTCTCCACCAAGGGCGGCTGAGGAGCCGTTTCCCGACATGCCCCCCGTTCTGACGTGGGTGTACTCGGCACTAAGGGAGAAGAGCCGCCCCACCTTCGCCCTTAACAGGGCCATCAGCTCCTCGCCCCCCCCGTGGCGAAAATCCGCCGAGGCCGGTCGCGCCAGCAGGTTCGATGATGCCGGGGGCGCCGCCGTGGCCGGCGACGAGGACGCCCCCCCCCCATTTTCCGAACCCAGCATCGCATCGTTCGATCCGGACGTGGCAGCAGCCGCGGACGCGGCTGCGGCGGCGACAATCGAGGGCGACATCGTTGGAGATGAAGATCCACTCCTGTCGCCGCCGCCGCCACCGCCGAGAGCGATCTTCTTTTCCGGCCTGCCGTCGTCGCCGTCGCCGCACTCGTCCTTCGTGCGCTTGTTGCTGAGTGCAGGCGGGGCCACCCCCGCCGCTGCGGCCGCTGCCGCCGTGCCGTCCTGTGCGGCGCCGCTCCCGCGGCTGCCACTACGGGCCGGAGGGACGGCGGCCACCGACGGCGCGGGCACGACCACCGTGCAGCCCGAGACGAGGCCGTTCAGGAGGCGCGGCATGGGCCCAAGCTGGTGGTTGATGACGTTGTGCAGGAGCGCCGGGTTGCCCTTGTTGACGTCCGCCGCCGTCGCCATGGCTTCGAAGGCGCTGTTGGCCTGGCGGCAGAGCGTCTGTCCCGCGCTGCGCAGTCCGCTCGCGGTGAGCGCGCCGCAGCCGCTGCCGCCGCCGCCTCCGGAAGCCCGGCCGCTCTGGCCCATACCGAGAGACGCCTCCGCCGCGAGGAGGTCGGGGTCTTGGGCGGCGCCCCCGAGGTACGAGCGGGACGAGTCGGCGGCGGCGGCGGTGGAGCCCGGCGCGCGGAAGCCGAGCTGAGCGGACACGCTGCCGGCGAGGCGGCCGAGGTTACTTGCCGCGGTGCCCCCGCCGGCTACCACGGCGGCCAGACGGTCAACCACAGTCTGCGGGAGAGGCTGTTGCCAGAAATTCGATGGGGGGGGGAGGGGAGAGAGGGCGACAGCGGGGGACACACACGTCAGAGATTGCTGCGGTGCTGGTAGCTCGGCTGGAGACCGCATACGCGGCAGCCAACGCTGCGCAGATACACGCGCGGCAAACTGGTGGCAAAATATGTATCGTGGTGGTGCCAATCACTGGCTCCGCATGTATCCTGTTTTGGTCTCTGTCTCGCGCCTGCTCAATGTCGCCTGTCGCCATTCGCCTCAAGGACGACATTCTGGTAATGTAGGCATGATGCACTTCAGACGAAGCTCAAACTACAACCACAACAACGCACCTCGGGTATAGGGTCGGCGGGGTTGATGGGCGCGACACCGGAAGCACCGTTACCGAGCGGGGTAAGCCCACCGACAGACAGCTGTGTCTGCAGCTGCGGCAGGCCTTGCTGCTGCTGCTGCTGCAGGCCAGAAGACACCGCCAGGCCACCAGCCCCCGAGTCCCCGAGGGCCCCGGGGGGTGGCACGTAGGCACCGGGTCGCGTCGAGGCGCCCCCACAGCCGCCGACCGCGGAGGAGTCCATCGAATTGTTGCCCGCCCGCGGGGACCCGCCGGGCTTGTTGCCGCTACCTTCGGGAAGGCATTGCGTCGACAGCTGCGTAACAGGGTGCCGGCGGAAGGAGGGGGTGGGCGGGGGGGGCGAACCGCAGATGTATAGTCAGTATGCGGCAAGGTAGGATGTTGCCGAGAACAGAGGAGGCATCCATTCATCCATCCCTAACAAGCATATTCCTGTGAAACACGGCGAGGCGCAAAAGCAAACGGACGGCACATCACACAAACAACAAAAAACAAATCGCACGCACACTCACCCAATCGTCTCCGTCCAGGGGCATGCCTTCCAGCGGGAACGGGTCTAGGTCCAAGAAGTCTTCCACCGGCATATCGAAGTCCCCGCCCTCCTCGAGGTTGGGAGGGATGACCTGGTCTTCCAGGGGGCCACTGAGAGGTGTAGGCTCGAGGTCCCCAATGTCGACCGATCCCCAGAACATGTCGTTGGAGGACTCTCCTTGCGCGAGCAACAGTCGGGCGTCGGGGAGGGCGCCGGACGAGGCGGAAGCAGCGTTCTGCTGTTGCTGCTGCGTCTGTGCCAGTTGCTGCTGCTTCTGTCGGAAAGGCATTTGCTGCTGCTGGTTCTGCTGCGGCTGATTCGGCTGATTCGGCTGCTGCTGGTTCTGCTGGTTCTGCTGGTTCTGCTGCTGCTGGAGTTGTTGCTGCTGAAGGTGGTGCTGCTGCTGTCGCAGCTGCTGCTGCTGCTGCTGCTGCTGCTGGAGCTGTTGGTTGTGCAGCTGTTGCTGCTGGAGTTGCAACTGGTGCGCCCGCTGACGGCGCGCGGTCTGCTTGTCAGTCCAACAAAGATCGAACGGGGTAAAAAAAAAAAACAACAGTCAAGCAAGCACGACTCGAAGCAACATAACGCAACAACAATAAACACACGCACAAGTCATGCATCACACCTTCGGAAAACCGCGCACGGGTTGCTGGGAACAAGCACTAAATATTCTCGCCGTGGCGACTATGTTTCGCAAAGGGAGCAGGCCTACTCAGCAGCGCACCTCGACTTGCTGCCGTTCGTGGGCGGCCTTCTGCTGCTGCTGCTGCTGTAGCTGCTGCTGCTGAAGCTGTAGCTGCTGCTGCTGCTGTTGCTGCTGTGCTTGCTGCTGCTGCAGGAGCTGATGCTGCTGCATTGCCCGCCGTTGCCGCTGTGAGGGTGAAGACGAACAGTTTGATGTGGCGTGCGGATGATGCAGACGACAAGTCAGCAACAGCTTGCAACCAGTTATGAGAGAGAGCAAATAAACGTACGTTGCCCGAACACGCACCTTGTTCATTCAACACAAGCAACATGGTTTGCATACAACTGACGAGGAGACAGACTGATTCCAAAAATAGCCCGGCTGGTTCGAACATCTCCCCCCGGACCACCGACAAGAAATTCACAGCAACCAGCAGTCTCGTGCACAGGGCCGGCCCAACAAGACATTCATCTACCTGTGCAAACAACTTTCACAGACCCCCACCTGCTGCTGCGTCTGTCGCAAGAAGTTCTGCTGCTGCTGCTGCTGCTGCTGCGGAGTTCTGTACCCGGTCCCGGTGTCGGGCAGGGGGATCGCGTCCAGGCTAAGCGCCGCCGAATCACCCCCATCGATGGATCCCGTGAGGGTGGGGCCCACCGAGCAGACGGGGGTTACTACACCACCCGCGGTGCCCCCAAGCGGACCGAGGGTAGAGTTGGACTGGCCGGGGCTGAAAGCGTTCTGGTCGGCGGAGTACTGACGAGAAGGTTGCTGCAAGTTGGATCACAGAATGACACGAAAGCGAGGGAGGAGGGGTGGGTGGGTGGGTGCAGCAGGGCCTATGCGTTCGTGTCATTCTTGTGGTCCGATATCCCAAATCAAAGCTCGCAACAGCAGTCCAGTCAGTGTCAACAACCTCGAGTCTTCGCTCAGTCTCGGCCCACCCTTTTTTCTTGCCAACGGTTTCCCCTCTGGTAAAGCCAAGAGTCAACAAAATCGTTGGGGAGCCTACCTGAGGAGGCATGCCACCTCCGCCACCGCCACCACCACCGCCACCACCACAACCTCCGTACTGGGTCTTGGAGTGGTCACGGATCATGACCTGAGAGACGCGGGGGGGACGATCGAGTTAACACGAAACAACATTTGTGAAACAAAAGGTCAACAGCGGGCGCGTCCCGTACCGTGGGTACAACACTCACAAGCCAAGGGCGGCCTGTACGGCTACTCTGCGTTACGACGTCGCGGCCATCTTTTATCAAATAATTCAGACACGGACAAAAACCTTGCTCCCTGCTTCCCCCTAATGCTCACCTGTAGGGCGTTACTGGCCTTGTGCACGCGGATGAGGGTGTGCTCCAGCGACTGAAGGCTGGCGGCGGAGGGCACGTGGCCGGTTTCGTGGCATCGGTTGATGTACAGCAGGGCGTTGTGGCCCTCCTTGACGTACTGCACCAGCTTGAGCACCTGTTCCGAGTTCTGCGACGCTGGCCTCGTCTTGTGGAGCTTCTTGAGCAGGCTGGAGCCATGCTGAACGAAGTAGTGGATGTCCTCCTGGTATATGGTACGGAGCTCCTCGGCGCGACGACTGCCCCACCATGACGTGGTGACACACAAAACACATCGTCCACAAGGACAAAAACCAGGGAGCAACGAGAGAAAATTAAGGACGGGAGGGAGAAGGCATCACGTCCGAGGTTGAAAAAAAATGACGATAAAGACAAGACACCGATGCTCCTTTGGCTTTGGCCGTAGCAGCTATGCGTGTCATCAACCTTTAGGCTAGCCTCCACCAAGCGCGGAAAACAACAAACCTGCGGTGCTGCTTCGCGCGCTCTTCTTTTAACGCCGCCTCGTGCTGGCCGGTCGATGTACCGCTGCCGCCGCCGACGGCACCGACGCCGCCACCACCGGTGTGGCCCGTCGACATCACCATCCCGGCCGACACTCCCACCATCCCGGTAGACGAGCCAATGGAATTCTGCCTGGGGAAACCCATTGCCGCCGAAGCCACCACGTTTGCCGCGGCTTGCGCCGCCGCGTCCACTCCCTGGCCACCTCTCCCCGCCCCTAGCGCCCAGGGTTGGCCGCCCGACCCCTGGTACGCGCCGCCGGTGCCTCGCCCTCCGCCCCCACCTCTGCCGGCGTTGGCACCGGCGCCGGCACCCGCGCCACCGCCGACAGCAAGGCTACCGTCGGCACCGGCGCCGCCCCCGGCGGTGTATTGACCGGGCCAGGCCGTCGCGGCGGCGGCTGCCGCGGCTGCTGCTGCTGCGGCGGCCGCGCCAGACGCGCTGCCGCCGCCGGACGAGGTGGACAGGCCGGGCTGCTGCTGTTGCTGGTGCTGTTGTTGGAGCATGCCTCCGCCCGCGACCTGGTGCTGGTGCTGGTGCTGCTGCAGCTGCCGTTGCTGGTGCTGCAACTGGTGTTGGCGCTGTTGTTGCTGCTGGAGGCGCTGGTGGTCGAGAGAGTCGAGTTGCTGGGACGGGTCCTGCAACGAGGCTGCCTGCTGCTGCTGCTGTTGTTGTTGTTGTTGCTGCTGCTGCTGCTGCATGGCCTGCTGATGCCGGACCTGCACCAACGGCAAACGAAGGCGAAAAAAATAACACGAAGTGTAAGACCTGGGAGTGTAAAATGTGCACAAAAAAAGGCTACTGTATGCATTTACACCCGCGACACACCCTGCCGGCTGCAAACGCAACGCGCCCGCAGGATGAACATGTGAAAAGAGGGAGACCAGCGGCCGGCCCAGGGCCGGTGTGACAACCACCTGACCATCAAGACATGGCTCGTGACAGATTATGTTCCACCACGTCTTCACAGGATCTACAGAGTGAACGTGCCATACAACAGCCTTGTACCATATTCTTGACATATGCAACAACCATCCAACTACAGCTCGCGGTTCACCGCGCCGGATACAACACGGAACAAAGTCCCCATCGGCAACCGGAGCTTTCCATCGACAACAGCGGGACATAAAACGGCTGGTGGTGGCTTCGTGACAAAGAGCGACCAACGTCACATACTCGCCTTCTGGACCTTGCTCAGCTTCTTGTTGATGCGGGTGTTGTAGTCCTCCACGTTCATCGCCGCTGTAAATATCTGGTTCTCGAACTTCTGGGCAAGGCCATGCAGGCTCCGGTCCTGCTCCAGCAGAGCAGTTTGGCCGACGGAAAACGGCGACATATTTTATTGCGATGACCTTAATGCGTAGAAGTACAAGTACCAATACAGCAGGTACATATAACAGGGCAGAATACAGGGGAGGCAAACACCACGTGGACCCGTGCCCGTGACGCGCACGGCAGCAGGAGGGTGTAACGATGGACGAGAGCTCACGAGTCTAACGAAAATAAATCAAGCAACATATACGATGCCAAACGCGTCTGTCCGTAGAGGCGCATATGCATGCAACGATGTGAGAGGACACAAAAGGAGATAGAGGGGCGGCATAACCCTGCAAATCATGTACGTATACAAACCAGCTGATAAGAACGTGTCTTGTGGTACGATCTAGTGGAAAACCAAATCGCGGTAAAAAATAAATCGTCGGTTCAACACGACACAAAGAGGCGGAAACCATCGACCGTTTTATTCTCGCTGCTATCGCCACCCCCCCCCGCACTATGTTACTCGCTGAATCCCGGCGCTCTGGCGCAATAAGTAAGCGTTGTAGCTGCGCACTCGCGTGTCGCAGCACACGGCCAAGTCACGCGGAGATTGACGGCAAACCCAAAAAAGAGCGCGGGCGCTCGGACAACAAAACACTCCACCCGCTCCTCTCTCCACCGAAAAAAAAAAATGCGAGAGGCCAGCTGCATCAGTCCCGCGGGACAGAAGACAGACGGGCTGTTTTATCAGAGAAGCAAATCAAAGGCGAACGCTCGGCACATATACCTGTGGCGCGCTGCGCCCCGAGGAGACGTGAAAGCGATGCATATCCACGTTCTAGGCGCTTGCAAGCAGGGAGGGGCGTACTTTGACCCGCAAAACCGGAACATCTAGAAACTACCATTCCGAGAGGCGGCGGAGCGAGACAGAACCCCCGCAACAAAAAAAAATGTCTACCGCTGCTGCTGCCCGTGCTGAAAAAACGCACACACCAATGAATCACTGCCCTGCACCGCCACCCGAAATACTTGTCGGCACCCTGCCCAGCTCGCTCTTGAGATTCTGGTGTCTCCTACCTGCGGATCCTTCCCCTCTATCTGAGCCAGGAACGTCGCGATCTGCTGAATCTTGCGCACGCGAGTGTTCCTATCGAGGAACAGCTCGCTCCCATTCGCCGCCATGTTTCAAGCTTGTTTCGTCAACAACAAGACGGGGCGATATGCTGTGTCGCTGGTGCGCGCCTGATACTGTCCGCCGGCGCGTGGCCCCCTCGCAGCCTGGGCCAGAGAAGGCGGTCACCGCCTGGAGGTAGGCGGGCGACGAGCGACGCGGGGGGCGGGGTCGTGGTTAGACAAAAAAAAAGAACGAAACAACAAAGGTGGGGGATGGGGTGACCAAAATGTAAGTTTTGTGTTGGATATTTTGACACTTGCTGAACATGTGGTGGTGTTCGAAGAAAAACGTTCCACGACCCGGAAACGGAGGGAGACTTCCTTCCGCTGAACCAAAGCCACGCCCATTCTAGGGACACCGACGACGTGTCGCGAAAATCGCGCACGGCACATCCCGCAGCGCAGCATCGGCACGACCCGCAGGTTTCGCGGAAGGGAGAGCAAGAGCGCGAGAGAGGACTGCACGTAGGCCAAAAACGAGAGTTGGCCCTCTGGCCCTCTCTCCACACAAAAAAAAACACGCAAGACCAAAACACCACGTCGTGTGCCCATCACCACCACCACCACCGCGACTACAATACATGCCGCCGACTTCACCCCGCGCACACACACAACGGAGCGAAAAATGCAACCGGAGTCTCTTTGGTGCCCACCATCGCCACCGGGGGGACGCGCGAGGTTGTTGGTGTGTGCGTGCGCGGGGGGTGGGCACGTGTGAGAAAGGGGCATGGAAAAAAAGACTCCGCAAAAAAAACACAGCGCGCCAGGACTGGGAAAGCTTTTAAAGCGAAAGGTTATTTGCGAGACGGGTGTAATCAGGGTGGGTGGAGATGCGAACCCATGGACGAAAGGCAGCACGCAACCCTCGAGGCGCGCATGCCTGGAACGGCTCTGCGAATGCCAGCGATGCGTGCAGTTTATAAGCTTCATTCAGAGACCGAGGCGTGCGCGCGTGTGCAAGGTGGGATAGGAGACAAGGGTGAAGAGAACGCGCATCTAATTTGTGTGTGCTGGAAATCACACCCGCAACCAAAGGCAAACCGGCCTAAAGGCTCTTGCCTACCTCTGGCGCCCTAGCTGCGTTCACAACACAACCTGGAGTTCTACCCCCCCCCCCTCCTCCAACACAAATCGCACGCCGTTAGGCACCTCACCGTCGTGCCTTCTGCCGCTCCCTCTGTGCTCCCTTAGTGTGTGCAGCTGTCTCTAGCCTGCTGCCCCCGTCTCGCCTTCGTCGTTGCGCAATTGCTCCTAGTTCCCAAAGCGCCCCACACCCCAGCTAACCTTTCCCGTCTGGCTCAGCCAATCCAGGCTTCACGGCAGACTACTCTTCGACTTCTCCTAGAGCAGGCTCTCCGTTCCACGCTGAGTTGCTCTCCAAGGCGTTACGGGAAATCTCTCTCTCTTGCCTCTCTGGGTCGTTTTTGAGGGAGAACACACAACAGCAGAAAGCCGAAGACTCTCCTGGTACGTTCAATCCGCCGCCGCCGCGGTTGAAAGACTATTTGATCAGCGCAGAGGTTCCACGTTGACTGTTCGCCACCGAAACCTTCCGTGGTCACAATACCGAGGGTCAGTGCGCGCTTGTCTGCAGAGATAAAAGAGAGGCCTCTCCGGGCGTTACCGTGGTGCATTTTTGAGTGCTTGTCTCCCGTACCCTGGCGTTAACCAATCAACGATCCTGCACCATAGCCGAGTTTCATTGGCCAAACCAACGCAGATTAGAGCCGGTAAGACCGCAGCAGGTTTTACAAACCCGGGGAACTTCTTCTGGTAGCCCCATAGTCAGAATTTTCTCCGTAATGGAGCTGCCTCGCTCAGCCCTGCGTGCAGGACCTATGGTATATGACAAAAACCATCAAGCGTGCTTAATTGTTGTAGTCATATATACCATAGTGCAGCACTAATCGGCGTCGGCGTCCTCTTGTTGCTTGTTGCTGTGTGCCAACCTGTTTGTATGGCACACTCACCAGCTAATCAAGGTGCGGCTGCAATCAAGCAAGCGTTGGTCTGTCGGGAAATCAGCACATCGACATCGTCTGGAGAATCGTCGAGGGAGCAACCATCTTTTTGCCCTCCGACGGTGGCTGACTGCCCCGACATTGTAGTCTAGACGTGAAACGCGCAGGTTCTCCACGACCATACAAAAACCCCTCGGCGGGAAGATATGTATGTCGTTGTCTTTACATTAAAAACCGTTCCGATCCCTCTCTACCCAGTACCTTCGTATGTCCGTGCTGATCCAACACTCGACGCGGTCGATTCCCATGGTCACAGGTTAACTTACCCTAAAGGTGCACTCAAATAAACTGGCCCCGAGGGGTCCGCAAGTCAATAGAAATCAACGACAGATATTCTGGAGTCCTCCACTCCTTCTGCGCGCTATGCGAGGTAACCACTGAGACTTGGAGTCACCATCGCAGGCAGGAGAGAAAGAGGTACACCCCCTTGGTTCAATCTTGGTACTTCACAACGCAAGCAGAGGCAAGGCCATCTGGCACAGAAAAAATAAAAGAGAGAAAAAAAGAGAAAGAAAGAAAACAGAGAAAAATAGAAAAAACAAAAGGAAACAGTAATAGTCTAAGGAAAGAGGAACTGAAATGATAAAAGAGCGAGGACAAAAGGGACCAGGCCGAAAATAACAAGAAACAAGAGAAAAGGCACACGGTGGAGCGACCACTAACGAACAAGCAAACACGCAAACATGGCCACCAGACAGCGATACATTGTAATGGTACGTCATCACTAGTGGGGGGTTGGTGCAGTGGTGCAGCGTTGGGCGGGGGGAATTGGCAAATAGAAATTCAATCCGGCATGCATCGCGCCACTCGATCCGTCCATTCTCGTTTGCTTTCTTCCCTCGCCGTCTCGTCCGTCTCCTGCGCGCCTTCCGTCCCATTGGTTGTTGACTTGTGGTTTCGTTTGAGCGCCCGTTGTCGGCTGGCCTCTTCTTCCTTCTCGTGCTAGGAGGTCATGAACCTCTCAGCTCCCTGCAGCACCGCCGCATGCCAGGGTACTCCCCCCTCCACCTTCGCCGCTTCCGTTCACTTTAACTTCGGTGCCGTGTCCTTCGGTACCGGGATTCCGAGACAACATGGATCGGTTTTCGTAGATCCGTGGTCGGCCCCGAATGCCTTCAGGTCGTCGAGAACATACTTCGGCCAGTTCTGTTCCGTTCCCCCCCCTACGTCGCTTCTCCCCCCCCGCCAGTTCGCCGAGCATCATCAGTCGTTTCGGGAGTCGCCCGTCCGGCTGCCTTGCCCATGCTCCCGCGAATAGCAGGCGTCGTTGTCGGATCGTGGCTTCAACGCTCTGGCATTCGACCCTCTTCAGCGTCTGGGCGTACGAGAGCTGTCGGTAGATGTCTTTCTTGCGCTTGTACCCGATGACTCGAAGGAGCAGTCGATGTTGTATCGACCGCAGCGTCTGATAGTGGCCGCTGAGTGGTGACCATGCCATGCAGCCATACAGCAGTGCCTCCATCTCCTCCGCCTGGAGCAGGCGGATCTTGAGTCGGAATGACGCTTTCGGTCTGTCGAAGAGCTCCCGGCCATATCGCCTGAGGCACGCCCACGCTCCTCTGCTCCTGTAGTTGATCTCCCGGGGGTGAGGTCGCCATGTTCGTTGACGAGGCCACAGAGGCACCGGAACCCGGTCGTCTGGGCGTATTTCTGCCCCGCGGCTTCGATGGTCAGCGGTGGAGGCGGGGGGTGCTGTGATGTTGTCGTCGGCTTGTCCTTCGCGCGCATCAGGAGCGTCTCCGTCTTGTTCTCCGACACCGTCAGCCCGAACTCCCCGAACACCTCAACGATGATGGTCATCATTCTCGCCAGTCCTTCTGCAGACCTCGAAACGACGCCGGTATCATCGGCATACAGCATCCCCCATACTGCCCTCCCCCCCGGTGTTTAGGTCAATGGTGTAACGACTACGGCATGCACGATTATGAGTACACCCCCCTCTCCCCCCCCATTCTAGACTCAAGGGGGTTGGCGCTGTTGGCAAAGCGATGTAAAACACGCCACCCCAAATATAGCCCCCATATCATGCGCTACCAAAGACGCGTGACGCATGGATGCGTGGAGTGAGAATAGCTNTGCTGTGATGTTGTCGTCGGCTTGTCCTTCGCGCGCATCAGGAGCGTCTCCGTCTT
>CACKRE030000774.1:28171-41991 GCA_902602495.3 Ectocarpus sp. CCAP 1310/34
TATTGTGGTGAAAATGACCTCCCAGGAGGAAAGTAGCCTGTACCGCGGGATTTCGGAGATGATAAAGCGGGTGGTCGGGGGACGCCTGGTTGTTTACTAAGCAGAGCGCCCGGCACAAGACTGGGGTACTTGTGTCAGGAGGTGTGAACTTGGATCTAGACTACGAGCCTATGTTGGAGGCGCTATTTAGCGTCGGTGAGCCGGCAAAAGAACTGAAAGGAACCACAACCCCCGCCGGACACTCGGATTGGGAAGGCCGAGTATTCCGTATACCTTCCTGAAAAAACACGAAAAACAAGTGGCCACGGTCCAGTTGCCGTAGAGATCATGAGGATGGTGAAGAAGCTTGGAGGATGGAAGCAGAAACTGTGGAAGGGAGACAAGTTGGAGCTGCTGGTGTTTGGGATTCCAAGGGACATGACGAGGATAGAGTTCAAGAACTGTTGTGACAGGGAGGGACTGCACTGCCTAGCAAGGGGACAAGTAGGCAGAGAGCATGAACACTTCCGGGTGAAATTGACCAAGGGAGACAGCCAAGAGTGCTTGGGGGTTGACATCGAGAAGCCGTCGAACTACGTAAGGAAGTTTGGATGGATGGTTTGCCTCGCGAACATGATAGAAACAGAGAAGGTAAGGAGACAGGAGGCGAGGGCGACGGAGGCGAAGAAAGGACCAAGCGGGGGAGGCGAGCAGGCAAGTCAGACGAACGCCGAGAAGAAGCGGAAGGCGAACGATAGAGTGCGCAAAATCTCCAATAGGGAAAAGCACAAGTTGAGAGTCGGGTCGTGGAACGTGTGCGGGTTCGCAAGGAGTGAGCGCAAGCGGTTGGAAATAGTGGACCAAGTAGAACAAAGCGATCTAGATGTAGTGGGGATCCGAGAGACGTGGGAATTGAAGGATGGGGACGTGGTAATGCGAAGGTGAGCCGAATCAGGTAAAAGTCAATCGACGGATACCCTGCGAATCGGGTCCTCCTTAACACAACGCTGCGCGTGAAATCACAATGGGTTTCGAATCCATACCCTTAACCACTCGGGCACGCTGACGCCACATGCGAAGGTGTACCGATTCAGGTAAAAGTCAATCAACGGTTACCCTGCGAATCGGGTCCTCCTCAACAGTAAGCAAACTAAGGAAATACCGGTGGGTAGGGAAGGCAAGAAAGGGCTAGACCCGTAGACCCGAAGAGAAGGGGGGAGGGGGGAGTCGGATTCTTGGTCAAGGAACACTTTTGTTACGGTTCGAGACATTCATCGTCCCGCAAGTACACCCCCACCGAGGTAGTTGGCCGCATTCTGCGGAGCCTCTGCAAGAGCTGTCCGGACTCGCCCTCCTCTGCTCACAACCAAGCTACCATCCTGAGCTTGAACTAAAAGAATAAGACCATCACATCCACAAGGAGGCCTTTGCTCCGACGCTACATCGGCTACTACAGCTGGTACCGGTACCTGGTGCCGTGAACGGGAGCTGTGACGTACTTACTGCTTACACTTGAGACCTCTCTACCCTGCGTGCTAGCGACTCGTGACACTTTATTATGGATATTGCGGTGTTTCCCCGTAAAAACTCCCCCCAAAATCGTGCTCTCGGCGGTGTAAAAAAATAGTGCGTGCCGGTTGGAAATTGTGCTCTCGCCCGGCGGGAACTCAAAACGCACCCCTTGTGCCGGTTGTGTCGGTTCGAGCCCCCCCCCCCCCGCCCAAGTAAAACGTTTGGACACGTGGCCCCAGGCCCCCTCGGGCACCTCGTCAAAATTGCTTGCCACTCACTCAAGCCTTGCTGCAATTAATTGCTGTGGTGGCGGCTGCGCGCGACACAAACTTATGGCGCGACTGAACCGCGGGAGAGTGCGCTACGGGCGATATCAGTCATGCTCGCAAATGACCCTCCTAGCTTCGATTGGTGTCGTAGCTGGGGAAGAGGATCTGTGCATGCTGTGGTGTGTCTGCTGCTTGTATGAGTGGCGTCGGTATCATGAGCTACTTGCCCCGACCACGCTTGAAGGCGTGTTTCCGAACCTCAACTTCTTCGAAGCTATCGGGGGCTTTGACTTCAAGGAGGTATTTCGCTTCGAGAAACCGCATTTCTTGCAGCTTCTACGAAGGCTGGAGCTTCCGGACAGCTCCGAAGTTTCGAGGTGAGCATGTGGCACGGAGAGTCGCAACACAGCACAAGTGGTCGCCATATCCTTAGGGAAGGGCGGGGTTAGAGGCTGCACGCTACATGTAGATACGACTTGGGGCTTCTTTCTGGGCTGCAGCAGTCCTGGAGATGCGCCCTGAATCCGACAGGTAGGCTTGTTGCTGGTGTTGTCCCGCTGTTCGAAAAAAAAACACGCGTACACACATACCTCAGGCAGGAACCGCAGGAGGGGGTCCAGCCCCCCCCTCCTATGTGATCCCGTTTGGGTCGTCTAGCTATTATATATATTAATAGTAGAAGTGGAGGATAGGGGCCAGAGGGGCAGACGACAGAGTCCAATGATGGGAGAAAAAACAACAAAACATAAGTCTACACGAATTAAAAATATATGCGCAGACGAGCGAGGTCACGAACACACGTAGCACCAACGCACGCTTCTCTAGAGCAGGAAGAAGGTGTTAGACTTGCCAAATCCGATAGCCCTTTTGGCGGCGGCAGCGGAGGGTTACGTCTAACCATCATGACCATGCTGTATCTTGAGGGAACTTATTGCTGTTGCGCTCGTAGTACGCAACAGCGAGTGAGGATCGCGCACCTGCTAATGTACAGCGCATCAAGTAAGGTAGCGGTACCTTTGAAGAACGTGCTTTACGGTGGTCGTTGTTTTATGTACACCGATTTTCTTCACGTCTGATTAGAAACCGTGGAGCCACGTCTCGCTGTTAGTCCTAAAGCCTGCCTTACCCCTCCACCATTGTGTCCTCCCGTCACAACCGCTCGTTCGTGGTATCAGAGGGGGGTATGGCGTGACGAGGGTGCCAGCGGATGTTGCCCTCGCCCTGACACTGCTATGGAGGCTGTCCGCACCGACCACCTTGGTCCGGGATAGATCATTCTTGGGCATGTCCGAGACGCTGATTTGCGAGGTGTTCAACCTTACGATAGAGGCGATTTACGAGCGTTGGGGGCATTTGGTGGAGCACTTGCAGGTTGATGCTATTCTCCCGAAGATCGATACATTTTGTGAGGCCATTCACGCCAAGGGGGCACCGCTCCCACGTTGTTGTTTTTTTTTAGATGGTACTATTCGTAAGATTGCTCGACCTGTTCGTTGGCAGCGTATCTATTATAATGGTTGGAAGTGTGTCCACGCCTTGAAATACCAGGCGGTTGATTCGCCGGACGGCATAATCAGGCAACTCTGGGGCCCCACGGTAGGGCGTAGGCACGATGTGACGTTGCTTGGACAGAGTGCACTCTTAAGCGTTTGAGAGCAGTCGTTCAATGACGAGATGGGNTCCCGAAGATCGATACATTTTGTGAGGCCATTCACGCCAAGGGGGCACCGCTCCCACGTTGTTGTTTTTTTTTAGATGGTACTATTCGTAAGATTGCTCGACCTGTTCGTTGGCAGCGTATCTATTATAATGGTTGGAAGTGTGTCCACGCCTTGAAATACCAGGCGGTTGATTCGCCGGACGGCATAACGAGCGGTTGTAACCGGAGGACACCATGGTGGAGGGGTAGGGCAGGCTTTAGTACTTACAGCGAGAGGTGGCTCCACGGTTTCTAATCAGACGTGTAGAAAATCGGTGTGCATANAAGCAGTACAAGGTAGCTGGCATCCTGACGAACTGCCAATGCTGCTTCTGCCCCAACCAAACGTCGACGTTCTTTGGTGTGCCTCCACCCCCTCTCCGCGCCTACCTTGTTGAAGAGGGTTGAAGGGGTTCTTACGTGTGTGTGTGTATGGTGTCTGCCGGACTACGTGATCGAATGTTTGCGACTGCATGGCGTTATGTTGGTTTTGCGATGCTATGGAACAAAGTGCATGGCCATCACCCGGTTTGTCCCCGAGCCTTCCGCTCGCGGCTATTCGCTCTTGTTGCAGCGAAAGAGGTGTTTCAACAATCCGTGCGTTTACATTCCTCTTACGGTACATATCGTCATGTCCGGGGGGACGCAAATGCGCGCCAAATTTACATATATATTCGGAATACTGCACATAGCGCACCCTCGCACAAGTGCGTTGAGGGAGGTGGTATTTCCCAAATCTCTAGCCCCTATTAAGGGGTGTTGTAGAGCCGACTGACTCGGTTTACTGTTTAAATGTGTGTTTCCTCGCAGATGGAGAGAGAGAGAGAAGAAAGGGGTGGCCCCAAAGATCCGAAAGGAAACGGGGACTTTGCACAATCACCGAAAGTCTCCCACCACATATCCTCTAGGCATCTCCCAACTCACGCAACAGCAACTTTGGACTGTCTAATTCCCTTGATTGTTTATGCCAGTGACTCACCACTCGCGCATAGAAATAAGTCCGCCAAGGACCGAAACACAGCCACAACACAAGAAGCAAAAAAAAACAGGGGAAACCCGGCCACGGAATCAAAACCCCTCAGAAATCCGACGCCATCACGCCGTCATCATCACGAATGGTTCAAACGGCTGTTCTGCCACAGGAAGACAACGCGTATCCAACTCACGGTTCGCCTAACACGCCAAACGATACGTGAATCGTAACGACCCTTCCTTGTGCAGCAAAAATACAAAAACGCCCGGACGCACCCCCCCCGGGCGGTGATGTGCAAAGAACTCTTTGTTGGCACCGACAACGTAGCCAGATGAACAAATCAAAAGGCAATAGAGATACAAACACACAAGGGATGGGGAGAATGACGTGCCTAGGATAGCAGAAACTCTCTGCATCGTCCCATCATGCATCGAAAGAAATGAAAAGAAAATAAACGAAAAGTTTCCCGAGAGTTGGGCACAACAATAATCGGAAAAGACATACTAAAAATACAATTGTCGCCCGAGTCCAACACTCTTCACCGACCTGGACAAGAAAAAAAAAACGGTCACACCGATGAAAACAACAAAAAAAACGCGCCCGAATACATTTTCCAGCGAGCTGCAAAAAAAACACGCGAAAAACAAAAGCGCATCCGGCGCCAGCGACAGGTGGTGTCGATAGCAGGTACATTGGAGGGTGGTCGCTGAAAAGAAAACGAGAAAACAACGGTCAGTCCATGCGACCCCTTCTCGCCGACAACGATTACTTGAGGCATGGAGAAGAAACGAACGGCACACGACGACACGAAGAAAAAAAAACACACACACATGCTTGGACACGACAATCCGCAATCAACCACGCCGCCGTACGCAACAAACCATGGAAGCGCGGGAGCTGCGCCCCTGACGGCGAAGGCATAATGGCGCAGACCCGACCCGCATTCCACTACCACGGTCGCGACAGCATCTTCGTCAAGGCTTCCATGGGGGCCTCGAAGCTAACCCGCCAGACGGACGAGCTCCCAGGGGTGCAGCGGAGGATGACGACGCCCCGCGACCCGATAAACCCGCAAGGCGGACGTCGTCACTGCGGATTCGCCGTTCAGCTGGTGCCTGTCCGGTCACCCCTCCAACCTCGAGGCGCGCATTCGTCCGGGCCGCAGGCCCAAGTCCTTCGCCTGGGCCGTCAACCCCGACTGCGGCGGGACGAGAAGAAGTGCCCGAAACTACCGCCGAGGCGGCAGCTGGGGTCGGTGCCGGAGGCGTAGATCCCCTACCGTTGGAATACTTCCCCGTCCCCCTGGGGGCGGGGAACGCAGGAGCAGGAGCGGCGGGGGACGCAGGAGCAGGAGCCGCGGGGAACGAAGGGGCAAAGGTTGGTGCAGCCGCCGCCGCCCCTCCGGCAAACCTCTCGAACACGCCCAACATTTGGTCCAGCCGTTGCTCGATACCTCGAAACCTCTGATCCAAGGCCCCAACCCCGGCTTCGACGGTGGCGATTCGCTGGTGCATGCTGGATGATACCTCCTGTTCCTGCTGGGGTATAGGTGGCTGCTGCTGCTGTTGCTGCTGTTGCTGAGGCTGCTGCTGCTGCTGCTGCGGCGGCGGGTTGGCGCCGTCGCTCCCGATCCACTCGCACATTGTGCCCTTTCCTTCTCCTCCTCCCTTGCCATCTTCCTCACCATGTAACCCGCGAGGGTCTTCACCAACTCCCCCCCCCCGGCATCCTCCGACTCATACGACCTGGGCGAGCGACGCGCTGACCTCACCTGCCTCCCGAGGTTGCCGGACGCCACGGCCTTCCCTACGGCGTCCCTGCGCGTTTGCTCCTTTGCTGAGCAGCGCCCGTCGTCCTCGCCCTCGATGACGACGTCGTCGTCATCGTCCGAGTCTGCCTCTTCTTCTCCGCCCCCACTCTCTCCCAAGACGCCGTCCGAGCCCAACGAGGCTAAGCCGGCATGGAGGGGTTCCCCTCGCGACTTCCGCTTCCGCTTACCTAACCCTCCCCTAGCACCGCGCTCTCAGCAGCAGTCCCCGTTGCCGACTTCTTCCCCTTCGCTTTGACATTTTCAAGGGCCTTCTTCCGCGCTCGTTCGGCCCGATGTTGGTGCTCCGCGCTCACCCCCTTCCCTCCGTTTACCACATCTTTGCACGATTCGTACAGACGGACAGCGGTCTCCAGAGCTATCATCTGCGACCGCAAGCGCACGCACAGCAACGATGACATGTTCGGTCTAGTCCGTAATTACCCGTCACCGTACAGGGAACGTTGCGAAACCAGACCGAATTCGGGCGGAAAAGTAGGGCAGAACTGTTTTCTTTACCTATGTAGCTCAACACTACATCGAACGGCCTATAAACAAAGCTTTCTCTGTGATGAATGTGCGTGTGTTTCTCTGCGGTGCATGTGCATGCGAGCCAATGTTTCTTATCTCTTTTTCTGCCGCCCGTACTGCTTTCCCCTCCAGGATACCCTCCACTAAGAAAAAAAAAAAAAACTCCTTCTCGCCCCCAGATACACGGCTATGTCCTTGTGCCCAGAACGTACTATGTTCAGCACGCCTCCGTGACGGTCACAAAGTACGTACCTCCGTAGTCTCCGACTTCTCCGCCCATTGCTCGGCGGTTCGGGTTCCCTCTCCTGTCTTCGCGAGAGCTTTCCTCTCCTTCTCCAAGAACTTCGAGTGGTGACGTAACCACAGTCTCTTCATCTTGTCCACCACGAGTTCCCTTCCCAAAGCCTGTCCACGGGACAACGCCGAAATTGTAAAACGATTTCTTTTGTTGGACACAAGATACCCTATGTCATTGGTGAGGAGACTATCGCGGGATGCAACATACATCGCCAAGACAGGCAATGAAAACAAAAGAGGGAAGGAAGGAGGGTTGGGGAGGGCGTCAGATAAACACAAGAGGAGGGCGAAAAAACAATCCACCTTTGATTTTTTTGTCGGTGTACGCTCGTTGTTTTTCCGCCGACTTAATAAAACTGGAGAGCGTTGGTCAAGTTATGGCGAGCGTCGTATCAAGGGCTTGAATGGCAGACCCCAACTCATCCCAATTTCATGCTGCTTGTTTCAGGGTATGCTTACGTCCGGAAATCAGTGTTTGAATCGTGACCTCCGTGGGGGGGCTAATAAACCCAGCAAACATTCCTCGAGCGCCACCAACAACACGCATGAAAACGCCAAAAGTACGCGAAACTCAGACGCTCCTGGTTTTTCGTGTTATTGTGTCTTCGGGAATCGTATTATTGCAAGGCCATTTGTTACGATGTCTATTTTAAGGCTGTCTGTTTTTCAAAAAATGACAACTGGCCAAATGGCCCCGTGTTACAAAGTCTTTTTTTGCTAAAATATGACAACGAAAACATGACAAACCTATTTTGACAGCCCATCACACGGGGCTATTTGGACAATTGTCATTTTTTGAAAAAAAGACAGCCTAAAAAAAGACATTGTAACAAATAGACTAATCCTTCGTGTTTTTGTAATCCTTCGTCAAAAAAGCCACCCCTGACCACTAGGTCGCCCATCGAACCTGCCCCCGCGACACCCCCGCTTTGCCCACCACCTCACTTGCCCGCGGGTGACATCGACCCTGACCGTCTTCTCGCCCCGGTGCGTGGAGATCTTGAGCTTGCTTCTCTTCACGACCTTGTCGGCACACCTTCCCCACGCTTTCCGTAATTGGGCACGTTGCCTTTAGCGCCACGGGTTGACTTCCGTCAACACCATCCAAACGAGTCGCCTCTCCCCCTCGCGCACGCACAACCTGTCGCTTCCATCACCTGTGCAACCCAGGCAACGACGTTCAACGAGGCGCAAAACGATTGTCGTATTGAATCGATTCTGCGACTGGTTCGTGCGCGCTGAAATAAAGGCTTGCCTATTCGCTACACGCTAAGTGAAGCGTTTGCATACACGTGAAGGCCAGCCATACAGCAGTACTACATGACCTTTACGTATTACGAAGTGGTACATAGTACAAGCTGGGCCAGCCAAGAAGTCAACGAAATGGTTAGAAGCGATTTCCGAGCCGGTTTTTACGAATTGGAACCTGAAATTGTGATATGTGATTGGAAACAGTCTTACAAACGCCCCCGAGTCAGATGCCGTTTTTTTTTTTTTGGCGAGGTATCCCCATATTCAATAACTGAGAATCCTAGCATAGGGGTTTTTGCGGCTTTAAAAAAAAAAACGGCATCTCACTCGGGGGCATTTGTAAGACCACTCCTAATCACATCTCAAAATTTCAGGTTCCAATTTGTAAAAACCGGCTCGGAAATAGCAAATTGCGTCATGACCTCGATACCTGGGTGCAGGGGCGGAAATTGTGTAGGAAAATGAAGGCCTTACAGCCCGAGAAAAGGGGCGCGAAAGCGGCCTGATGGCAAGAGGCGCACAGATGCTGACTGTACCCCTTTGGTTGGACAGGTAGGTGTGGGTGCTTATCGATCGTAATGACGTGACACACATACATGCAAGAGGTTGTAATCTGAAGGTAAGCGCTCCAAAAACGCATGACAAATGTTTTGCACAAATCGCACAAAAGTTGACGTTTCTTTGTACATAAAAAAAAACACTTCGTTCGTTGATTGACAGCGGTTAAAAAACACCCGCTTATCTAAAAACAACATTCAAACTGACAGACTCATCAACACACACACACAACTTCTCGCACCGGTTAATCTTACAGAAAAAAATGATGCAAACTACAGCTTGAAACCGACTCATTTAACACACACCCCCACCACACCCGTTTATCTCGCAGAAAAAAAATCCAATGTACAAGTACATGCCACCGACTACAATCTACAACGACAACACACAGCTAGCTCACACAACACCCGCTTCTCTCACAGCATAAAACAAAACCTGCACACACAACTCGAGACCCCCCCCCTCGCCATCGGCCGGCCGACGTTGTTACTGGTCGCCAAGAAAACTAGTTTCCATGTCCAAAATGTTGCGGTGGGCCTTTTGGATCTTGCGCATCTTCTCGATGAACTCCTTGTTCCTGATGACTACCCCGCGAAGCGCAATCTCGCGGTAAGCCCGGCAGTAGTCTCGTGTTCGCCGGGCAAAGCGCCGCACCCGACCGATTGTCAAGTACTTGTCTATGCACAGCGACTTTTCGATGTTGTCGTGCAAGTGCTTCGGGACCTCATCATTGATCTTCCGCCGAAACTTCTGCTTGGAAAACCCCCACGAGTACTCGATCCCTACCCCCGCTACCTCCGGGTGACACTTCGGAGACGACAAAAGAATGTGTCCCCTACTCTCTACCAGGTGCTGCAGGGCTGTCCTCTCATTCTTAAAGTCAGGCAAGGCTTGCAGAACCTTTTCCACGTGCATATCGTCACTGACTCCCGCCCCTGTTGACATGCCGTCCTTCCACCACCCACGCTCCCACAGGTACTGCCTGACCCCTTTCGCTTTCCCCTCGTACCCTTCCTTGACCTTCCCCTTCGCGTTCTTCTTGTCTTTGCGCGGAGCATCCCATTCGAAAAACGGAGGAGGCGCACCTACCGCGAAAGTGCTAGTCTGAGTCTGGCCCACCGTCAGCTTCTGGTCAACACACACTGCCCCCTCGCTGAACTTCGTGCTCCACCTGCCGTTGGCGAAATACATTTTCGCCTCCTCCGGACCCAAGCACTCCTCCGTCATGACCGAATCCCGCAACACCTTTTGCTTCCCCCCATACTTGACGTTCATGTTCGATACATGCAAACCATCCTCTCGCTGCTTCCCATGGCCCGACGAGTGGTCGACCTCGAACACTATTTGCATGTCGGGATCGATGTGCTCCAAGACGTCCATCACGTCTTCGACCTGTTCTTCGAACTGGTCGTAGCCCCAGTACCCATCCTTGCCTTTTCCGTATTCAAGAAACCGGAGTCCAGGGCTTCGCGTCAGGGTTTTTTTGCCGTTCCCCTCCTCATCGCGTTTGGCGTTCACCGCCGCCAGGTCGGCATCCGAAATAGGTAAGCCGAAACCGTGTCTTTCGTCCTGAAAACCAGACACCATTTCCCCCGGCCCCTCCGTCTTTTTCCGCAGTCCGCGCACCCCTCGAATCACCCACTCTTTGCCCTCGCGTGCATACGCCTTGTAGGCACTCTCGTCCTGCCCGATGTGGTGCACCTTCTTGCCGCATCTGCACTTGTTCGGGGGGTGGAAATGCTCGCACTGGGCAGCAGCGGCCTGATCGAAGCGAACGCTGTAGTCCCCACCCTCTGGACCAAGTGCGGCGCGGAGCTTGTCGAAGTTATCGACGGAGCCGTCGTCGCGCAGGAGATCTACGTGGAATTCGATGCAGTCTTGTCCATCGATCTTGCAGTCGTACACCTCTGCGTAGAAATCTCCTTCCGGGCCTCGCGACTTAAGGCTGTCGAGTCGGTCCACCTCCTCCTGCTTGAGAGCGGCTCGTTGCACTCGTACCCACAAGGGTTGACGCAGCGCCATCTTGCGTCTCTTCTCTATGTACTCGCCGCGGTACTCGACTACCTCCTTCTTCTCGTGGGTGTCCGTGTAGAACGACTTGGTGGCCCGCTCGTACCTGCAACCCAACCTTATCATCCACGAGTGCGTCGTGGACATCGAAACCGGAAGGTTCACCTGGTACGCATGGAGCCTGGAAAGATCCTCCTTGTCGTCTTGGAGCAGAGGCCCGTTGATGTACTTGCAGACGTCCTTGATGGTGAAACGCGGTTGTGATATCATCCACGCCAGCAACGCACTCTTCAGATCCTCCTCTGACATGATCCAGTCCGGCTCGTGCGCACCCCGTGCATCCCGCCTGAAACCACCTTCCTTCCGAAAGTCTCTGAGCCACCTCAGGATCGTTGATGGCGCATAAGCCTGCGGACTAGAACCTGCTACCTTTGCCGCCATCCGCAGGAGCGAAGCCTCGTGCCGAACCAACGACGCCTCGTTGAGCAGGTCAAACCGTTCGGCATCGGCTTCCTTCACGGCGGCATCCGTTGCATGCTTGCAGCCGGACAAAACCTCGTTCGCCTTCCGCGTGAGCTCCAGCTGCTTGACGTCGCGCTCCCGCTCCTCTTTCAGCACCTCCAACGATGAGTACGCTTGCTGCCACAACCGGATTATCTGCTTCTCGGCTACTTTTTCCTCCGGCGGTTTTCCCGTGTCCTCGGCCCACGTCCTATCGCCCGCGTTCTCACCGTCCTCCACGGAAGGGAGGGGGAGGGGGAGGAGAAGGCTGGGGAGGTGGCCAGTCCGGAGGGCGTCCTGGAGACGCTTGATGTGTTGCTCGTTGGCTGCAACGTTTGCCGTCAAGTCTTTGATCCGGCCGCCGAGGTAGGCTCCACGTTGATCGAAGGCCTTTCGAAGCTTTCTGTCTCTCCTTCTCCAACCCCGCTCTATCGAGCGTTTTTCGCGGCTGGTGAGCATCTGCTGCATCGCAAATTCCGCGCGGGTCGCGTCGGAGCCAGCCCGCCGCTGTCGCTTGAACTGCCGTTCCTGTGGTCGGCCGATGATCCCGAGGCTGTTGAGCGATTTTCCTGCTTGAGCGGCGGTTGGGAGTTTGAAGCACGAGGCAGTGCGGCACATTGTTATTCGTTGTTTTGCACTACAGCAATACTTGCAGCAAGTATTTCAGAGTTGGAGATCACCCAAGTAGTACGTGATGTGCAGAGGTGCAACAACCGGTCAACCTTTCGCGAAAGTGCGACGAAATCGGCGCATTTTCATGCAGAGTTTAACTTTCAGACCGAAGTACGACACATGATAACACACCCCCTGGGTCGATTTCCACAGCTCGATTACTCCACGACGAAGAGGATGCATGAACAACACGATACGTTTCCGGAGAGCTCTCGACAAGACAGCTTCAACACCGCCGTTTTCGGCGCTGCGACTCGTTCTGCTGGTGATGAATCGAGCTTTCAAAATCCGTCCAGGGGGGTGTGTTATCTTACGTCATATACGGCAGCACATCGTTGCAGCAAACACATCGGGGTGTACAGGTACCATATTGTAGCAAAAAATGTTGTGCGTACTGCTGTAGGCGCCTCTAGTACCAGAACAACAGACGAGTAATGAAGGCAACTCATGTGAACGTGGATATCACGTTGGGCGATTACACTTGTGCGTGCGAAGCATGCCGTCGAAAATTCAAAAATCTCGGCTGACGACCACATCTCCCAAAAAATGTGGTCGTGTACAAATCAACATACGCCACCATCTATTTTATAAGAGTGCCACCTACTTGACGTCCCATAAAGAACATACTCGACGTAATTCCAGCCTGCGGCATGACTGGGCGCGTGCAGTAGGTACAGCAGCAGTCGCTGGCACGGTGTCACGTGTGCTGCCGTTGCTCCGACCCCAGAAAAAACAAAAAAAATCAAAATTGCATGATCATGTCCACATCGTGTTTGTACAAGTGTACAACTGCGCAGTTCACGACTTGCCTGCTGGAAGCGTAGTACCCGCTGCAACAGGTGGGACTAGATTCTCCTTGCTGACCTCGCAGGGCTGACCACGTTGGCTGCCCTCCCAGCTGTACCTGAAGGCAAGGCTGCCACAAAGCGCTTCCTGCTCTGTGTTGCACAAGGGGCCGTACTTCTTCGTTGCCCTGTCTCCTTTCCGGCTTGTGAACATGAGCCGTAGCCGCCACTTCCCCTTAGACCTCTCTGGATAGCATACGGGTTCAGAGGTTCTCTGCCAGCCATTGCGTGTGACTGCTGCTACTAGGCTCTCCATGCTGTGCACTCCTCGGTGCCAGCGGGCCAGCGGGTGCTGTGTGCATCCGTTGTGCACAATTTCAAAAAAAAATGAAATTCCGCCGCAAAAAAAGCGTTTCACACATTGTTTTCCCTATTCTTAAACCCAGATAAAATGCGGAGGGTTATCTTTTTTGGAGAGAATGTGTTCAACACGATTTCGAGAGGCATGGGCAAATCCGCTGTGATTGGCTGATTGAGCAGATGTGCCGAGCTCGTTCCAATTCTGATTCCTTCAAAATTTATGGCTGGAAGACTGAATGTTAGCTTCTTGGCTGGCCCAGCTTGTAGTGCCTCGGTTCCCCAAAATATCTCGACTATCGTATTGAATTGCAAATACTCTCAATACTCGGTGTGGGAGGTTTTTATGATCTGTGCTGAGCTCAGGCTGTGGGAGGTCCTCAACTACACCTCGACCTACATAGCTTCAAACTACTGCCGTGATCGTGCTATCGTCGTCCACTGCTGTAGGTAAAAAAGTACGCGGCATCCGGCAGGTAGGCTCCGCCGCGGTGCCGTACTGCTGTGGGTTGTCAGAAAAAAAAGACAGAGAAACCATTATGAAATTCTCACGGAACACATAACTTCTCCCTTCTTCCCCTCGCTCCTCGACAAGCTTTTGCTTAGACATGGGTTGTAG
>CACKRE030000775.1:881-16018 GCA_902602495.3 Ectocarpus sp. CCAP 1310/34
ACGGCGTTGTCTCAAGGTACTACTGTACAGTTTTTTTACACTATTGGTGCACGACGCGCACCGGAGTGATGTTTTTTTCTGTACACACGTCGTTTGTCGTACGGTAGATCACATGTTGCCTACAGCGCCGATGCGGACTGAAGTGACATGTTCCGTACACCTTTCATCTGTGTAGTTATTCGTTCGTCGTACGGGAATAGTTGCCAAAATTCCTGAATTGCTCTCGTGCAAGCTGTAGTGGTGACTGCGCTATGTACGATCGATGCTCGGATGAGATATTTTGGTGACACGTTCCAAATTTCATAACTACAAAACACAAAGCGTTCGTTGAATGATGGCAGTCGCCGTACGTTTCGGCCCAAGTCATTCAACTCATGTTTTTCATCAGTACTTCACAATTTCATACAATCTGAGGTATTTATGTCATTGTTGTATCTTTCAATCCGGATTCAGGCCCCGAGATTGAAGATAGGGGGGTGATGTGAATGCCACCTCAGACCGTCGTAGATTGTGACGTCAGATGACCTGNACACAAGGTTGATCCCCACCTGCCTCACACACACACTCGACTCAACGTTCCGTACATCAGCCTCTCCACCAGAGGTTGATTCGGTGTGTATCCACACCACCCATCCCTAAGGGAACTTGCTCACACGCGAACCTGGAGACAACAGTCTCATAGTTGGAGACGAATATTTTTGCGTTTTTGTTCAGCCGGAAAAAACAAAATTCATTATTAGACTAGACTTCCGTATATGACACAAGATAAGACACCCCCTGGACCGATTGTCAATGCTCGATTACTCCACGACGAAGAGGATGCATAAACGAAATGATACATTTTCCACAAGCTCTCGACAAAACGGTTTCAACGCCGTCTTTTTCGGCGCTGTGATTGTTCCTGCAGTTGAGAAACCGAGCTTCGAAAATCGGTCAAGGGGGTGCGTTATCTTGTGTCATATACGGTAGTCTAGTCTAGACAAGTCCAGGACCGCCGAACCGACACAATCTTACAGCTAGGAGGTCTGGCCTTCGGTTGTGACCGCCTCCCAACCTGTATCATCGGTGCTTTCACAACCAGGAGGTCTGGCCTAAGGTTGTGGCTGCCCCCCAACCTGTATCATCGGTGCTTGCACAAGAGGTTTGTTGTTGTTGTTAACTGTTGTTGTTTCTCACATCAGCTCTTTAGTCCACAAAAAATGGGGAGCCCGTGGTCTCAAAGCCCGGCACATACGACGCCGCGGGGAAACAAAACAAAAATAGATACTGTAGGGTACAAACCACTCGGAAAAAAAAAACCAAATGATAGAGAGAAAAGAACAGGTGTCGCACCGACCGTTCGAGAAAAGAGCCCTCGGAAACCGATCAAAATAAAACAAAACAAAAATAAAGAAAAAGGAGGACCCTTCCCACACCCGCCCAAAGAAAAAATCAAAGGGTAACGTACCAGCACCAGGCACTACGCACCAGGGCATGGGAGTAACGGAGCAAACAGGACGAAGAGGCGGCAGATGGGCAGACAGCCAGACGTACAAAAACAAAGGCAACAGCAAAGCGAGATCAAGGTACCCAACACAGCAGAGTAGGCAGGGAGGTGATGAAACAAAGAAACACAGCACAGAGGCCGAAGGCAATACAAAGGACATATAAAGGAGTGTAGCATACAGCAGGGAGGGAAACAGGGCGCAGCAGCATTTGCCGGGTGCCTAGTTCGTCACAAGCGCTGCCTCGGCCGCCCTACTCGCTTCTACAGCAGTGCCCGGTCGCCGTTTAATCCCCCCCACCGCCGCTTCGCCGGCTCTCTTTCTCTTCGGTCCTGAGATGGCCGTACTCTCTGCTTCTGCTTCCCTCGCGCGCTGGCGATTCGCGGACGCTTCCGCCTCCTACCTGTGCCATTTCCTCGTGAGCCATGCCGCCCCGTCCTCGACCTTGTTGTACCACACCTCCGGGTCCTTGGCGCTCTCTTTCCATTTCCCCCCTTCCTTTTCGTCTCCCATGTTGAAGGCCACGAGGTCCTCTCCTAGACGAGACACCCAGTCGCTCTCCTGCCCGCCCCGGTATCCCACGCACCCCGGCATCGCTTCAAACAGCATGCGCTTGGGGAGGCGACTGTCCTCCATGCGCATAACAGAGCCCGCGAAACACAGTCAGTCTCCGTTTGCGCACAGTGTGACCTCAGGTTGTGGATGCCCCCCAACCGGTGTGATCTGTGCTTGCACAACCAAGAGGTGTGGCCTGACGTTGTGGCTGCCTCCCAACTTTCCGCATCCGTCCTTGTACAACCAAGCCGTTTGACCAAGGTTGGGGCCTCCTCCCAACCCCCCTCTACAACCTGCCCCTACCTTGTGGATGCCCACAACCCACCCACAACCTGCCCTCTGGCCACCCGTGAAGCAAAAGGAAGAAAGGTCTCTGCCCAAAAAGCAGGACGTGGAGCGCCTAACGCAGAATGTATGTCCCAACCGCAATGAATGGAGCCTGAATGCAAAGCATGCATAGTCGACAGGACGTAGGGACCCAGCCATTTGATGGCAGACACAGAAGGCAACGAAGGCACACAAGGCGACAAAGGCGAAAACAATAGAGAAAAATAACACCTCGTAAAATGGAAAATCACAAGAAAGACACAGGAAGAAAGCACGCACAAAACTCGCCGAAGGGGCAAAGAAAAAATGAACTATATGCAAGGCCTAGAAACAAAGTTTCACAAACGTTATTAGTAGCAAATCAAAGAAGAAATTGAAGCACATGGTACCTCAACGGTCTTCCGACCAAGATTCCACGGCCCACACACATACGTCGAAATACAAGGACAAGAAGCAAGATCATACGCTAGTGAATGCACTACTGTAGAGCAGGCAACAATAAGTATTTCGTTGAAGACGAGGATAGAAGAGATACAACGAAACAATCAAACGTACAAGAAAAGTGATGACACGGAAAGGGACACGATTGGCAAGCAAAGGACCCGCGTCGTGTGTCGGGTATTGGCTGGGGCCTCACCCCCCCGGTTGATTTCGCGCCGATCGACGCTTAATACGTCGGTGCTGGTGCCCGTGACATTGTCATGACTCCATCCGTCATCTCCCTTTCTTCCGAATCCAGTATCTTTACTATCAACTCCGGTCCTCCGAACGTGACCTCTCCGATTATTCCGCGCTTCTCGAACTGTTTGGTCATGTCCAGCGCGAACGAGACTCGCCCGACCTCGAAACAGCCTTTCTCGTCCGCGAAACTCGGATTCCTCTCGGAACTACCGTAGACGGGGAAAGACATCGCTTGTTGGGAATTCTTCAACGGAATGTAACTTCGTCGCTTTAAGATGCCGCCCACTGGAATGTCGTCTCCCTTTCTGATGTACACGCTGAACGCGTTGGGTAAGCACGTCTTACCGTTGTGGGTGGCACACATGCCGGCTGCGCGGCGGCGCCGGTGTTCCGCAATACTGTCGTTGAATGGAACGACACAGTTGGTCCCGTACGTGTATCTAGCCTTCCGCGAGTTGAATATCGTCGACCGATTGAAGTACATGACGGCCCCTTTCACGATGGCGAGGTCTGGCTCATGCACTAACACCACACGACCCGCTGGTAAGTCGAGCCCAGTCCTAACCACCTCCCGCAACATGGGGCAGCGCGAAAACCCCCCGACGACGAAAACTCTGTAAAGGTCGTGCAGCGACGACTCCCGCTTGATACGCCGAAGGCATTCAGCGATTTTATCCAGAGTTGGCTCGAAAAATGAAGTCACCAGTGTCGTCGGCAGAGTAACGTTGAACTTCCCGCCCCCGACATGAAGCGACGGGGGCTTCCCATCGTTGTAGCTCGTACGCAGGTTCTGAAAGATATGAAAAGGCGGTGATAATGAAGACGGGACGGAATCAGCTTCTTCTATAGAGACGTTTGATGTGGTCTCATACAGCATCGATTACATTGTGATGCTTCCTGCGTGTGGGGATCATGTCGCTGACTGCGGTCGAACTCGAATTGATTCACTTTCTACGAAGCCTAAATGCTCGGAACCGACCGAGGCGGGCCACTATTTCATCAGCAGGAATGAGACAAACACCCTGGTTCGTGCTTTCGTTTGCCGGGAAGCGTCACAGGTCTTCGACCACCGGGCGGGGTGATCGGCGAGGTAAAGCACATACGACAACACCTCGCAGATTCGCTTTGGAACACGAATTCGTTCGCCATAAGCCGGTCGCCCCGGTGGTGTAGTTGGTATCCTCGACACCTTCTAGAGGTCAGGTCAGGGATTGGAATCCCGGCGTAAGCGAGCTTTTCTTCCAAAGTGAGTGTTTCTCTCGCTTCCGCTCCTAGCCTAGTGGATAGCGCTAATTCGTGTGTACACAGAGGGAATAGAGTGCTGAATGATTTCTTCTCGCATTAATAATCGGAGACAAAGTACAACGGGAGGGGAGGGTAGGGAGGGGCTCTTCTGTGTTACCACGGGTCGGATGGAGTAAACGGCACTTTGAGCGCTGATTTGAAGTTAAAACAGAAAAAAAAAATGTTCAGGTAGTGGGAATACATTTTGAAAACCGGAAAGAGACTACCCGACAAGACAATTATTTTGTGCCGTGCAGAGGCCCGCGAGCGGTAGCATGAATTACAGTTTATCGGTATCTTGCAGGCGCTTTTGTTGTTTTGGGCAACCCTCGCTACCCCGAAAAAAGTGTATGAAAGAGTGGAAAGTTCTTATGGAGTTTCGCTCTCGTGTGAACGAAACCCTTCATTGGCAAATATCAGCAAAAATGCATCATACCTCCATGTCTTGGATGGTCACGTCGTACTCTGCAAGTTCTGAAAAGTTCAACCGTAACCCCGCCGCCGAGTCGGTCCCTTGGAACGTGGCCTTCTTGCTCTCCCAACTCGACATGATGGACACGAGTGTCCTGGTTGTCTGGATGCCCTGGAATTTGTCGCCGAGGAATTCCTTCAGCCACACCTTGAACGCATGGTCCACGCGGGTTGATCCAAACAGGCCCCCGTCAGGTGCGGCCACCTCGTCCAGTATTAGAGGCTCAACGGATATGATTTTGTGCGCCGTAATGTCTACAATGCCCCCCCCGCAGTCGATAACCATCATCTTCTTGTCTGTTGCGTCGCTGGTCAAAGGATTGTCTTTCACAATTGCTGCAAGGCACGCGGCTTCTGGCTCCAGGCAAAGGCGCAGCCTAGTGGAGTGCACTCGGTCAATCATCCCGGCCTCGAACGCGGCCTGGCGCATAAACCGCTTGGCGAAGTCATCGTAAATGGCCGGCACAGTCAGCACCCAGTTCACCCTGTTTACGTCAACCGTTCTGCCGCCAGTGCGCGACAGACACCCGAGGACGTCTTCCTTGAAGTAGCGAAGTGAAGCTGTCATGACACCAAGCAAGGGCACGGTGTGCCGCGCTTCTACAGACTCAGTCATGACACTGGCGAAATCCGTGTGGTCTGGTCTGGATTCGCACAGATCGAGCTTGAACCAGCGGAACAATGCTTGGTCATCCGGATTATCACTGGCGGCATACTCGTCGATCGCTGCGGGGCCGAACGCGATTAAGTCTCCGCTGCCACGCCCCCCAATAAGAGCTACTGTCTCTGTTTTGGTGGAGGATGCCGAAGTGTCTGCACTTGCAAGAATCTTGACCAAAATCGTGTTGTCCGCTTGACCACTGACTTGGTACGCCCAAGCACTGCGCGTAGTTCCGAAATCAATGGCCACAATGGTCTCAGGGGCTGCCATCGGAACATGCCCCTGCACCGTGGCAATCAAAGGGAGGGGGGGTAGTGAATTAATGCGATTGGCGAGACAGACAGCACCCAGGTGGAGCATGAAATTGATAGAACATCAGGCTGCGCATACCATTGGTTGACTTGTACTGTGCATGTGCTTCATGTTGAGAGTGTTGTTCATTTGGGGTGTTCTGCCGGAGTGTTGATTCATTCTTGAGCAACAGTGGTATGAACAACACAAAAGAGCGTTCGTTTGCGATCCCCTTAATAAAAATATGCAAAAAACTTGTGGATGAGCAAGGATGCGTGAAAACAAACTTGTCACGGAGCGGAGTTTCAGAGATAGCATGGGAGGTCATGGGAATTCGAACACCTTTATTAGGGTAGAATCGTCTTTGCCAGGTATCGTTCGCCGGGTACGTATGGATTGTCGGCGCTCGACACGGTCTTCATCGCCTTCACCAGTCAATGTGAATGGTGCTGCCATGCCGGATATGATTTCAACATAGTAGGTAGCTTAGGTCTTCCATAACCTCGAATCAGCCCCACCACCCGGTCTTCCCGGGTAGAAGGAAGGCGAGAGCAGGCTGCGGAAGCTACCGCTGCTAGTCGCGCGAAGGATGAGGGTCGTTGGTGTCGAAATAGTCCAGAAAAGGCCCCTGCAGGGAAACTTCCCTGCACCAGACCAACGAACGAGGTCACGCGAGAGTACCTTGCCGAACAGCGACATTGGGGTCTGGATGGCGTGTGCGGTTCCCTCCAACCCTCAACCCTTTGTCTCGGGCCGGCTTCGTCCCGGCCCCTCTCAGTGTCCAAGTCGGCGCTATGCAATTTGTCATCAGCATCAGCGCCGCCACCACAACCGATACCACCAAAGCCCTCCGCTGATGACAACAAGGTCCGGACACCGTGGCCGGGTCGCCGATAAACGCATCCGCCTCGAAGACTATCACCAACGGCAAAGTAGTGAAAACGAAATCGGCTGCCAGATCGCTTCCACTTGGAAGAGATACCAACGGGGACCTGCTCGGAGACGGCCTGGCGGCCGAGGCCACGATGAAGCTGTCGATGGCCCGCGAACGGAGGGCATATGTCCACATTCGCGCGCGAACAAAAAAACAGCACAGGAATCGAGGGCGGGCGCAGGGTGCTCCCTTTCCTGTGAGCCCCTTGTCATGATCGAAACAGCTGCACACTACCGGTGCGTCGGTCCGTTTGCACGACGTGCATACATCGGCTGGTGAATCCCCGGCCGGTGAAACTTCGCTGGGTGAACAGTCGGCGCATATGAGCTGCCGGTGGCCCTCTATCTACAACTGTGTGGCCAAAGGAACGGCATGTTTACCCGTAGCAACATCACCCACCGCCCTCGGACTAGTAATACAGGCACGCCTTCAAGCGTAGGAGAGGATTTGCCACGCAAGCCCCCACGCATCGTCAAGGAGGTTTTTAGCTTCCCCTGCAATGGAGAGTTTCACTGTGAGGGATTATGTTGCCATCGTTGGCTTCCCCCGCTCCCTACGGTGGGGGCCCTTTCAAAAGCGTCACGACCCCATTTCCGTGAGGACAACGAACGGTGCTGGCGTGGAACCAACGCTGACTCCAACGCTACCGACGTTCACCGCAGCCGTACCATTGAGTCGCCTTAGATCAAGTCCACGCCGTTAACGCTTCGCGGCGGGTTCGGCCTCTCACAGCTGTTTCTGTAACGGACGGCTCGAGATTGGAACTTGAATGGCAGATATCCTATCGGTAGTTGAAGACTTTGTGTGTCTTTCAGGTTTGGACTATTGCACCGTCTCAACAAGCAACAACGATTTTTCACGCGAAAGTCACTACTGTATGCCGTAGTCACCGATCCATGCACGGGTTTTCCCGCACATAGCTGCGCTGGGTTAGGTTCTGGTATGTGTGGTGTCGCAACCATTATCAACCGAGACGTAACAGGGGATCCTTGGCTGTATCCCGCAAAACTCTAGCGGAGGGTGTTTTACAGAAGGCGCCCGCAAGTTTGAAACGTAAAATATGGGCTGAGCCTCAAATCCTATTTTCGGCCGAAATACAAGCCTTCGGTGCTGATTTTCTTATTCAACAACATGTTCGCCTGATTGAGAGCGTAGCATCTGATTGAGAGCGAGATTGCGCGATACGCTGTAGCCGGACTACCACTGAGAGGTGGAGCTTGCTGTGTAGCTTGAATTGAAGGGCTAGCCCGTAGCTTCAAGCCGCTACCCTGGTCATCCTGTGGGAGTCTCTCGTTGTGGAGCTACAGCGGGGAGCAGAAGCTACAGCAGAGCCCACCGCCCGACGCGATACCGCCCTGAAACAGTTTGAGCAGAAATAGCCAATCTGGGCAAATCTAGCAACTTGTCTAGCTCCTCGCTGCAGCATCCGATGACGATGACACGCATATGCTCGCGAAGCTGCTGATGAGACCTTCAATTTGCACCGCTTCTTGGAATAGCCCGTCCCCTACTTGCCAAGAAATGGCAAGAGGCGTCTGGACCCGAAATTTCAATTTTTTTGGCTCTCGCTCTCAATCAGATACTTCGCTCTCAATCAGGCGAATATGTTGTTATTCGCAGTTTCTTACATGTTGGGCCTTGTACGATATAATTTGTTTCTTGTAATGGATAGTTTCTGGCGCCCATATTGCAGCCGTCACAGGTCCTCGTCTCCAACGAGGCAATCTGCCGTGGGTTCTTGCGCTTTCATTGCATATCTTCGGCCTTGGGTAGAAATCAAGACTGTCATCCTCTGACGTCATTCTCGTCACCACCCAGACAAACACCAGTTACTACACCCACGGGGCAAGCGGTGGACACCTGCAGATAACGGCCGTTTCTTATTTCTTATCCTCTCTCTAATGGTTTGGGGCTGCACTGCACTCAGTTGCATATTTTAGACGTTCCACACTTGGTGACTCACATTGAGGTGTGTTTCTTATCCGCTTTTCACATTTTTCACGAAAGTCTGAGCTTGATTTTTCAAGAAAGTCTGAGCTTGATTTTCTTACATATATTATCTTGCTTTCTGGAGCATTCTGTATCTTCGCTGAACGGTGGCCGAGGGTATTATTGGCTCCACTGTTTTCAGCTTGGAAACACCGTCACCGGCTGTGGATGTATCTTTGGTGCGATATCGTGTGTGGTTTTCGATAGTAGAAACTGAAAAAGGCTGAACATCTCGTGAGTACATACATACCGAAAGGGAATCGGAAAGCTGAACCCTGATCAAGACATAGCAGGCACGCAGCGCCATGGAGGAACAGAAAACTTACAAGGGAATGGACAAATCGGGTGTACCCGGCTACTTCTAAAACCGGTGTGGGAAGACCATTGTCACAGCAGCCTCCAACACGGTGTTCGTCCGAGCATGGATATATTTTTTTCTTGGATGCGACATTTCATGTAGTTCCGCAGTCAGAACTTTAGGTACTGTAGAACTGTAGAACCTTGGGTTACTTTGGGTGATTTTCAGGGCTCTCGAGAATGTGGTCTCTCGGGACTTCCTTTCCGCGTCCTCTGTGTTTCTGCTTGTCATCTTATCAAAAGTGATCAACTACAGCCCTAAACTGAGTATATCCAAGGGGCATACGAACACACGGAAGCCAAACCTCCGTTCGAAGCGTGGTTCTGACGTGTGGGTGACGAGCCCACGGCCTAGACGGCGCATGAGCATCGCCGTTTTCGAACTTCCGAGCACAACAATTATGCCCCGAACAGCATCGCGGCGCGCAAGGCCTCGAAAAAGCACTCGCGTTCTTCCGAAAACCTGGCGGGCACACCCCCTTCATTCTACAGTACTTGCGTTATCATACACTCGATGTTGGTCTTGACCTACACCCACTGTCCGAAAAGCACCTGGTTTTTGCCCGATTTCTAAACCTCCGAAACCCCGCTTTACGTCATCCACCATACACCGAACCAGGCCCCTCTGAGGTTTTCGAGATACAGAGTTATACGAACCAATGAATTTCCGCGCTGATGTCGGATACTCCAACCCAGATACCACTCACTGCTGTAGGTCGTAAGATTGCATGCTGACGCGTCATATTTCGCTTGCCTCGCGGCCTATCACCCCGGCTTTGTACCGCTGTGTGTGTGTTCTCGGTGCGCATCCACATCTTGCACTTTCTTGACGTAAGCTCTAGCCTGCCGCTGTACACCTTTTAGCCTAGAAGATAAATTACGCCAAAATGCATCTCCCCCCACGACGCCGTGTACGGCGCCTGTGCCACCGGCTTTGCCGCGGAACGAGGACATGGCAGTCCTCGTCCCCATCGACTAAGACGTCGACACCCTACCCGTCTGGCGCAAACTGGGTGCGTTCGCCACCAGGGAGTCTGGGCATGACGCTGGTTTGGTAGGGGGGGGGGGACGACCCTTGCGGACATGGCCCTCGACGCCATCCTTGGCATGCGATGCCCTCGTCGCCAGCTACGACCCTATTGTGGGCCAGTCAGGCTATGAGAAGGCCCTCAAGGCGGGGAAGGAGGTCGAGGCCGTAGGCCAGACCGTGGACTCGGAGATCGCATTTCGGAAGGCGCTGGCGAGGGAGGGGATTGCCAAATGCTTCGTGTGTTTGGCTCTCTCGGCTGGTCTACTGAAGCGCGGCGGCGGCTGCGTTTCCTTCCGTCCATGTTCGACGCTTCGGAGGCGATAGGCCGCCCGCTTCCGAACCCCTCCCGCAGCGTTGTGGTTGTCTCGTTTCGATGTGGTGAAGGACGAGTCACACAAGGAGTCAGTCAGTCCCGCGGGAGAGCGAGAGAGGAGTGTATTCAAAGACAGTTTTTTGGGCCTCAGCGAGCGGAGAGGTCACAATGCGCAGCGAGACAACCACAACGCTTCCATGTCAATGTCAATGTCAAGTAGGGGGATTTTTGTCCCCAGCGCGGAGATCTTGCTGCTGTGCGGTTGCGAGTCTTCCACATCTCGCGATCTCAAAAAGGGGGGGAAGGCGTGATGAACGTGAAAAGTGGACTTTTTGGGGGTGGACCCTATGAAGTCATCACACAGCTAGCCTTCATTGCAACGCACACGTAACAAGGAGCCCCTGCTACTACCCCGGTGGCTCCGAATATCCCCATAAGACTTGTAGGACCCAAACGTTGCTCAATTGCCGGATTTGTTACCGCGCCTTCATCGACACCATCGGCGGGTGCGAAGCGACCGCGCCGTAGTGAATCTTGGGGGCGAGTCTTCCCTGCAGACACAGGAGGACTCACTCAGTCCAACACTTTTATGAAGTGGTTCGAATACGGGAACAAGAATACAACAGAGGCGGTAACATTATTGTTGATCTGCCGCATTGAGAGATGTAGCTACACAAGGTTGCGCAGTTTTTTTAATGAGCCGCGGAGCGCGAAGCGCGACATTTGTTCCCTTCATCTCCAGGAGGGGAAAAAAGGACAAAAATATAGGGTACTTCCAATCAACGCGATGTGGGGGCCCTTCTGCACTGCAATCTCTGCCATATTATATATTGACCGTCCAAAAATTGTCGCCATTGTTCGATCAGAACAAGCTGTACATAGAGCACCGATTTTCGGTCTGTTGGCTTGTGAGGAGGAAGGTAATTTGGGCATTCTTTGACACACAGTTTCGTAGCACTCCAAGAACAGATGGCCGTGCGTGATAAGTGGTTGCCCCCAAGATCAACGGATATATTGACCCCTTTCCCCGGGGGTTGGACGAGAGAGACAAAGGAACACAAAAGCGGAGATCGCCCTCCCCCCCCCCACACGCGCAGCAGTTACTCGCTTCAAACCAGGAGAAACAGAGCAACCACTCAGCTGGACACACAACACCGCTGGGAGGGGCATGACGGCACTGGCGAGGGAAGAAAGCCATATACACAGCTCGTGGCGCATGTCATCGTCCTTGCTGTTGCTTCGGTGTGTGGGGAGGGATCACCGATAGATCATCCAAACCTACTTGCGCCTGGCAAAAAAAGAACTGATCTCCGCAGACAGACCGTTTTTTTTTGCAGGCTGTGTCAGACTCTCGCGCCCGCAATTTCTGAGCGTATTAGGGCCTCTTCGTCGACATTAACCACCACACAAGACGCAATCTCCAGCACTACTGGCAGGTTTGCTAAACCGCCAATGGAGCACCCATGGGCAGCCTATAAACTGTCCACGAATTGCCCACCCTAGGCATTACAAACCTAGAACTTGTCACACCTCGGCATATCAACCGAGAGCTTCGCCAGCGGCATATCAACGTAGAAATAAGCCGAGCGCCAACCTAGCACGTCGTGTGGGCTTGGGGTTAGGGATAGGGTTAGCGATAGGGTTATTAGCTGTCAAGACAGATGGTCGGTTGTTTAGGAGAACAACACCGGTTCCGGTTGAAGGGCACTCATTGGCCGCCCATGGGCTGCTCGTGCATGATTTCATCATGTTGTTGACATATAGTCTTAACTGTCGTAACGAACGAATTCATCTGAATCCCTTGATGAGGTTCCACCCTTTCAAACCATATTGCTCGAGAAGATGAGCACAAGTGAGCGATAGAGCAGGAAGACAGTGAACTGGTGAAGAGGAGAGAAACTGCGCGCGTTGTCGCACACGGTCGCACACTTCTGGCTTAGGCAGAATGAATGTTGGCGCATCGGCGTCCCGTATGCGCTTTCGTCGTATAATGACCTGTTGACTCTAGGTCGCGTTGGTAACTCACTCGGCCCACACACATTTTCACAACTAAACCACCTCTGGAATGAATATGATGCCTTCAAAGAGGAATTATTCCTAATTATTTTTTCTAATCTATATTTTACGTCAGTTCTTCTCAGATAGTTTGGGATCAAACAGTGGCATCACCTCCTACGAGGGTCGGTGTTGCCACTCCTCGTGAATAGGAAGGGAATGAATGAGTGTTTCCTTATTTCATGCGAAGAGCGAACGACACTCATTTTCAACAGGATCAGTTTGTTGGAGAACGACAACTGAGAACAGAGAAACTAGTGCTGGGCTGTTGCGACGTTACGACCGGGCCAGAAGATCTAGAGATAATAGATAGATGCAGCTAGGTCGGGGTCCTCCACTAAGTCTATCCAGCGGCAAAGCCCCCAAGGTCGGTGACCGGGGGCTGACGACTGAATGGTCTCAACAGAGCATCTGTTTTCCTGTGGAAACAGAGGAGGGTTGGTTGGAAATTGAAGAGCGAGACGGTGATCTGGCTGTCTGTGTCAAATATTTATTTAAAGAAAGTACACATGACCTCACAGAACGACTACCCTTACTGTCTCAAATATTGCCTCTCCCTTCATTTCGTGACAGCGCTGGGAACGATCTAGTCTAATCTTTTTCTATCTCTGGTCCTCATAATATACAGCAGTTCTGTGCCATAATTTGCATCAACTGCTGTATAGGATGTGTTGGCTGGTCGTTGGCAGTGGAGTCTGTTCGGGTGTTCTTTTCCCGTCTGTTTCCGGGGACTGTTCGCGACTTTGAGAGTCTTCCATCTTCTTTGAAGCAGCGTTACATTCTTTCCAGCACAGGCAGCCATACGAAGCGGGTAACAGCGAAAAACACCTTGCGTGGTCAATGGTAGGTACCTGTAGCTATAGTCTACAGCAGTTTCGAAAACGCACGTCTAGTCTGTCTGTAGCATACTCCGTGGTTGGTTGCGCTTGCTGCACGTTGGAGGAACAACACGCCCGCGAGAAAGGTCTGAACCGCTGAGAAAAGCGGGTAGGTCATTCAAGTACTGTGGCAATCTCTAGATAATAAGGTGTTTGCGGACATTCTGTAGGATACGGGGGCTGTTACAGAACGCACAGAATAATCCTGTAGGGTACGGGGGGTGATACAGATCTTTCTGTGCAGATGGGGTATTGTGAATGGACGTCACAGAACTATTCTGTAGGTTAAGGAGCATCACAGAATCACACAGAATTATTCTGTAGGGTACGGGGGATGATACAAATGCNATTCTGTAGGATACGGGGGCTGTTACAGAACGCACAGAATAATCCTGTAGGGTACGGGGGATGATACAAATGCTACGAATGGTCGCTATTAGGTTTGTTGTGGGGGTTCTTATCCGAGCTTGCAAATGGTGCTCAAGTACTTAAATTTTTACATTTTCAGGCTCAATTTTGCAACTCCTGGTGGCGCGTTCTGTAGATAGTATGGTTCGCTCGTTTCAAAGGGCATTTCGGAAAAGGAGAATATGCATTTAGTATACTGAGCTTCTTGCTTGCGACAGCCTTTTCCGACACACCACAGACCTCACACTGTTTGTGTTGGCCTTATTTTTGTTTGGTGATCGAAGCACTGTAACATATGCGTTGCAATTATTTTTCTTAACTGGCGACAAACTGCGAACGCGGCATGCTAACATGCAGCACGTTTCCAATCACGCAGTTGAACGCGGTCACTGACGGCGGTGCTTGCTATGTTTTCACCGTTATTCACAGGAAACGGGTGTGGGTATTTTGTGTTGATGTCATCCACCTCGGTGATGAACGACAGCTTGAATACTTGGTTGTTTGATATGCCAAGGGGAAGGAGCCTTCTCGTCGGTATACTTCTTTCTCACAGCATAAAGAACGCGCCCACACTTAAGAACCTCTCAAGTAATAGCTTAGCCCGAGGCTGGGGTTGTTACTGTATTCCTAGGGCCCCCACCCGGAGCAAAATCCTTCCAATCCCACTCCGATTCAATCTACGTTGACGCCACGACGTATTTCCGTAGGCCAAGAAACATAGACTACTCATTCAACGCTCGCGACCTTCACAGGCCGACGTCCCCAGTTTCGGTGTTTTCAATCACGTCGAAGGCGGCCTCAGCGGCCGCCAGGTCAGCATCCCCCCTGTTGAACCGTGGCGGCAGACATGTGTGAATATCCTTCGCGGCAATCATGGGAATGTCCTTGAACCCGGGGATGTGCTCGAAGTTGGCGTGGAGGAACATCACCATCTCTACCCAGTAGGTGTCCATGCGGCTCCTGTTGCGTGTGAGGAGATTGGCGCAGCCACTGAAGTCGCGCTCTACCTGCGCGGCACCCGCCTGGTTCCCGAATACTTGCTGCGCTACCGGTGCCAGGTACGGGAAAGTCTTGCGACCTGTTTGCCGCCACCAAGGCAGAATTTCACGGGTGTCCAATTGCACAACAGCAGCGGCGCAGGCGGAAGGAAGGGTGGGAGGGGTTGAAAGGAAAAAATGAAGATAAGATAAACATACGAGTAATAACAACGCCACCAGGAAGAACGACGAACTTACTGCAGCTCGCTCGTACCCCTACGTTCACTTGCCACCGTGGCCAGCTCGGGGCCCTTCTCGCCGTTCCGTTCGATGCTCGAATAAAAATAATGTCTGGGACCCAATTCAAACTCACCTCTTCTGCCGTGATGTACAGCAAGTGATAGCGCTCGATTTCCTGGGACACCTGCTGCATGAGCACGTT
>CACKRE030000775.1:20047-34747 GCA_902602495.3 Ectocarpus sp. CCAP 1310/34
GTTATTTTTGTTTTGTTTTATTCTGATCGGTGTCCGAGGGCTCTTTTCTCGAACGGTCGGTGCGATACCTGTTCTTTTCTTTCCATCATTTTGTTTTCTTTTTCCGAGTGGTTTGTACCCTATTTTTGTTTTTTTGTTTTCTCGCGGCGTCGTATGTGCCGGGTTTTGAGACCACGGGCTCCCCATTTTTTGTGGACTATAGAGCTGATGTGAGAAACAACAACAAAAACAACAACAAACAAAATTGATTTCGAAAACAGCTTCCGAAGATAGATGCGAGTGAAATATTTGTGGTCTTGATCACGCAGAAATTTCCAGGAACGCAATATTTACTACGGCGGAGCCCCCTTTTCGGCAGCAGACTTGGTCCCGCTCGACACACATCAGACCTTCCGCCTCCACCCTCCCCGCAAACCTACCACCACATTACACTCACAGCCGCTGCTAAACAATAATGGAGAACGATGGAGGTCAACGCTAATGAGAAGGCTGGCCCGGTTCAGTTGCCGGGTGTTTATGGCAACACGAGTCCTCCGGCGAGGGCCGCTCCACTCGCCAGGGTTTCGGTGAACATACAGCACGAAGGCCAAGGACCTCCTCCTACTACTACCGCTGCCCCGCGGCTTAGTTACCAGGCTGGTGTCCAGGAAAGCCCCCTACAAGCACGGTCCACAGGACGCACGTGCAGCAGCTCCTCACGCTCCCACGCCGCTTGAAGAATCCCTAACTCCATCACCTCCGCCTGTGCAGCACACTTAAGATCTATTCCGCTCGCAGCATCGCCGTCATCCTCGTCGCGCCGACTTGGTGTGTCACTCAAGAGCATGTAGAACGGTATGCTGCGGTTCAAATGGCGCAAATGCACCATATCGGCGGCATGCATTGCACCGGGTCTGGCGTGCAGTGACGACTGTCTATCTGTCTTGCGGTACTGTAGCTGGCTCGCCATGGCAGTGTGTAACACGGCCGAGGTGTGGGTGCATAGCTAGCCTCACGGGCTGGTGCGGCATGTGAACGGACAACGCCGGGAGTATCTCGGGGGTATAGGCCAACCAGAAACTGTTCCCAAAAAGCTTGATGCGAGCTAGATGGAATTTGATTTTTTTTTTTTCTTTATATGACACAACGAGTCCATCTCTATCATTGGTAAGAGTCAGAGACAAATTAACAACGGAATCATAGCGTCAGAAAAAACTACCTGTATGCCTACGATTTCCAAGACAGCATATAGGGACATCTCCCCTGCGGATAACAGGCTCAACAAATCAGTTTGGTAGCTGTGCGTGTCGCATATATGTTATGTTGGGAAGGTGCAGACGAAGGTTTTGGGTACTGCTATTGGTTAGTCGGGCGTTTTGTGTGTCGCACCGTGTTAATTATTATAGGACATGCAATCTCCATCAGTTTACAAACGTATTTTCAGTTTGGTATCTATGTGCGGAGTTGTTGTTTTTGTTGTTTTTTGTTTTTCTCCCATCATTGGACTCTGTCGTCTGAAGCTCTGGCCCCTATCCTCCACTTCTACTAGCTAGACGACCCAACCGGGGTCACATAGGANCTATGTGCGGAGTTGTTGTTTTTGTTGTTTTTTGTTTTTCTCCCATCATTGGACTCTGTCGTCTGAAGCTCTGGCCCCTATCCTCCACTTCTACTAGCTAGACGACCCAACCGGGGTCACATAGGAGGGGGGGGTTGGACCCCCTCCTGCGGTTCATGCCTGAGGTATTTTTATCACGAGAATGGTACAGCAATCCCTTCCCTCGCGACTTACGAAGTCGATTATGGTTTACTAACAAACGAGCTTTGCAGCGCGTCGCTTTCATCTTAGACCAGGATTTATTTAGTGAGAAAAAACTCTCTCTGCCGGGACTCGAACCCATGACCTGGCCCTTAGCAGGCTGCGAGGCTACCCACTAGACCACCGGGGCGACCGTGGAGTATATGCGGCTGATGTGCGGGCAAACGGCAGTGGTCTCACCGTTTCCAAAGAAAAGAAAAAAAAGGAAGTATATATATGTATGACACAACGAGTCCATCTTTATCATACAAAAAGAGTCAGAGACAGATTAACCATGGAATCATAGCGTCGGAGAAAACTACCTGTATGCCTACGATTTCCTAGACAGCAATATAGGGACAACTCCCCTGCGGGTGACACTCTAAAAAAAAAAAAAAAGGCGCTCGGTTGGATAAAGAAGATCGAAATCAAATCGAATTCCGATGTTCGGAAACACCGTAATAAATTAATTGATGATAGATTGTGGATCGAATCCTGATGGTTGATGGCGCAGAGGTTGCCTGGCTGTCTGTCTGTCCGTCCGTCCATTTTTTCCCCTGTCAACTCAGAACAACAACCCGCCGCCTGTTTGTTGTGGTCCTCTTTTCTACTGTCATCGACTCCCACGTTTGTGCCGCTGTGCTACTACTACTGCTGCTGCTGCTGCTGATTTAGCTATATGATTGTGCGGCATGGGTCTTGGCTGCTCATAATAGAATACTTCCTCTGTATCATAAGTTAGGGTACCTAAATTTGTACGGGCCCTTAACCGTGTCCGATCTGTTTTTCGATTTTTTTGTTGAAATCTTCGTAGTTTTTTGAGCAAGAAACATTTATTTTTATTTTTATGCATGCGCCACCCCGCGTGCATGAGCGCCCGAGAAAAAACCAGTCGGCCTGAAAAAGGCCGTATTTTGCATGTATTCTGCCCCCTCCGACCAGGCGACCAGGCGGGGGGGACGGGGCAATGACAAAAACAAGGCAAAAATACCAAGAATTATCCCTGACCCTAAACCTAGCCTCCCGTCTACTCAACGATCCATGACGCGTCCCCCATACCAAAAGCAGCATAATAGTGGCCCCCACACTGAAAACAAGACACTTGGGGGGACCACACTAAAACCAAGACACTTGCGGGGCAAAGCAAGCAACAGTAGGGCCCTCATCCAACCCCCCCCTCTACTCAACGATCCATGTCGCGCCTCCTATAATAAAAGCAGTATAGTAGTGAGCCACACTAAAACCAAGACACTTGGGGGTCACACACTAAAATCAAGACACTTGGACGGGTACTTCTTTCCGACACCGTAGCGTTCGCAGATCGGGTCAAGCACGCCCTTGGGAATCGTTGACAACCCCGGCTGAATGCCCATCGCAATTTCTACCGCCATGGCATAGCGCCTACCAACCGATAACTCGGTGCCCCTTTTGCGAGGTGGTGTGCTGTGGGGCGATTCCATCGCTAGAGTGAGTAGTGGGCCGGTAGGGTACTAATATCAGATGGTTTTGAGATTTTTTTCGAGAATTCTCAAAAACAATCCCATAATATTTTCTCAAAAATATTCCCAAAACAGGCCAAAATAGGGTATATTTTGACCGATATTAGGTACAGAGATAGATGTCCGTTTTTTTATTTTATTTTTTCTATCGCTTCTTCTTTGTTATATCTTTCATAAAAAACCCGACTATGTTACCATCACTAACACGGTTGCACCCACACAATCTATTGCATTTAGGTACCCTAACTTATGATACAGAAGTATTGCATTATTATTACACCTCCTCCCTGGCTCTCATCCTTCGTGAGCACAGGCAAAGTAGCTGACAAGCCCACACGACCGAACATAGAACGACGTTGTATGAGCGTAGAAGAATTAGCGACGACAACCACTTGTAGGCATCCAGGCGCTGCGGACGTGAATGAATCCATTCGTAACTTGTTGATGTTGCGGAGTGCGGAAGGAACGAAACCCACGCGTACTTTACGTCTGCAATGATTATCTTCTTTGCTCTTTGGGTGTTCTTGCATCACCCCCTGCCGCGGTGCTCTCGTTTCCCCACTCCGGAGGAAGGCTTTGTTACATACATACGCATCACACGCGATCAATAACGCAACGGAGGGGCGGACAAATTCTTCATTACTCGCATTGTTTCTGCAGAGCACTTAGTTCATTCATCCTCCATCGGAAATAAATGTTTGACCACCTTTTCCATCGGAAATAAATGTTCAACCACCTCCATCGGAAATTATTTCTGCTTGTAGAATACCACCGTATATGACACAAGATCACACACCCCCTCGACTAATTTGCAATGCTCGATTACTCCACGACGAAGAGGATGCATAAACGAAATGATACATTTTCGAAAAGCTCTCAACGAAACGGTTTCAACGCCGCCGTTTTCGGCGCTGTGACTGTTCCTGTAGTTGACAAACCGAGCTTCCACAATCGGTCAAGGGGGTGTGTTACCTTGTGTCACATACCATATACAATTTTAGCAATGATTAGTGAAGACGCACGATATCTATGTGTTCTCCGTGCTAATTAATGTTCGAAATGAACCTTAGCACAACAACATACCATCCATATAATAAAACGTTACTTATGTATATTTAATATGTTCACACAACAATTCTTGGTAATTGATTGCCATTTTTGGTAGTTGGTTGATTGATGTGGAATTTGGTTGTACTCCAATTTGTTGCCAATACAGTATTGGTAACTGACTGCCAAATCAGGCGCTTTCCTTCAAGTTGCCGTCCTATTCGCAGCTATTGGGCCTCCAGGCTTTGGTGTTCAATTTCACGGCTGTTTACGCCACGTCGTGTTCCTTTCCCCGCACCTGTGAACTTAGCCCTCAGTCGTCTGGTTGGTCTTGTCATTCATTGGAGTTTCAAATCATATGGTATCAATGGCTCCTGCCGCCACCGCAACGCCTACTCTTCACTAAATGATTATGTCTGCCAACAACGCCAACGCCACCGCATGGATGGGTCTCGCCATCATCCCTTGGCATGGAGAGTACGGCCGGAAAAAATACTCTTTCGTCTGAGGCCCGATGTTTTTGGAACAAGGTCTTGGAAGATCTGCGTTCGAATACAATATTTTTCCGGAAGTAAATATTGCGCGTTCGGCGTTGGCTGCATTGCTGCCTGGAGCACCGTGTCGCACCCGCACGGCCTTGAGTCGTCACCCGCGGCTCATTACGCCCCCCAATCTAGTATTGGATATGGCAACTCTTGACCACACGTGCATGGGTGTGTATGTGTGTGATGAAGATTATTCGCTACCGCTTCATCGACCCACTCACACCACCACCAGCTTAATAGTCTAGCAATAGGAAGACCGCTTCGTTCGCCAACGCTGACCGGAGAGGGAGAAAACCTACACATCATGCACCAACTGCAACGCATGCTACCGTTCCTCGTCTTTCCCGAACGAATATACTTCACACCGCGCGCGAAGACTAGGTACAGCAAACAGGCATGAGGGAACTCCGACACGACACAAGCAATACGGCTACGGGTGTGCCCGCTTCGTGGCGCTCTTATCGACACGGCATACGATATCTTTCCGCCGCTGCGCAACTCTTTCAGGCTTGACCGCGGTCGGATGCTACTCTAGTCGATTACTACACACAGCCAAGATAAAACGTGCACACGCCTCGTACCTGCCCTTTCAGCTCAACCCGATTTTCGGACGGCGATCCGTTAGGAGACTCCGGCGTGCTTACTGCGTCGCTCTTTGTGCATATCGATCCCATTTTCACGGAATTCCAGTTCTTGAAATCGGAGCGACACCGAACCGAACGAAAAGAAAAAGAAGGTGCGCCTCCTCCCTCGCCCACCGCAAACGTGCTTTCTATTCCTCCCTTGTCGTTCTTGCCTTCCTTTCCCCTCTCTCCCCCTTCTCTCCGTTGCTTCTCTCCGCTGCGCTTCGCTCTGATTTCGTGCGCGGCAAACACAACACATATATAACAACATATTCGCCTGATTGAGAGCGTAGCATCTGATTGAGAGCGAGATTGCGCGATACGCTGTAGCCGGACTACCACTGAGAGGTGGAGCTTGCTGTGTAGCTTGAATTGAAGGGCTAGCCCGTAGCTTCAAGCCGCTACCCTGGTCATCCTGTGGGAGTCTCTCGTTGTGGAGCTACAGCGGGGAGCAGAAGCTACAGCAGAGCCCACCGCCCGACGCGATACCGCCCTGAAACAGTTTGAGCAGAAATAGCCAATCTGGGCAAATCTAGCAACTTGTCTAGCTCCTCGCTGCAGCATCCGATGACGATGACACGCATATGCTCGCGAAGCTGCTGATGAGACCTTCAATTTGCACCGCTTCTTGGAATAGCCCGTCCCCTACTTGCCAAGAAATGGCAAGAGGTGTCTGGACCCGAAATTTCAATTTTTTTGGCTCTCGCTCTCAATCAGATACTTCGCTCTCAATCAGGCGAATATGTTGTTATATACACATTGCTTATTTTAGCCTGTGCTTCACAATGCTCCTCCCGTTATTGTGCGGACCAGTGCGGACAAATGCGGACCGCTGCCAAAAACGCAACTTGCCGATAGCCGATATAACGACACAACACACTGCACGTGCGCGCGCGCTTGGTTTTACGGAACAAACCACAACAGGCTACAATGGGCAACGTGACTGGGAGGCAGTTTCCCGGCCCGGAGAGCGACATGCCGCTGCCTAGAGGTCATCGACAGGAAGCCAACGCGACTACAATCACGACTGGCGCCCTGGCGAGCGAGATGGCGCCGTGTGGACGTCACCAACAAGTAGCGAAGGCAAGCACGCCTCGTGGCCCAGCGAGCGGTAAGTCACTGTTCGGGCTTCAACGAAAAGCAACCAAGGCGAGGAAGAGCGCGGCGAATGCCCCAGCGAGGGATGCGGCGCTGCCTGGAGGTCATCGACAGGAAGTCAACGCGGGGGCGGGCATGACTCTCGCCCCAGCGAGCGATGCGGCACTGCCTGGAACTCAACGAGAAGCCATAGCAACTGAAGAACCGTCGCCAAGCATCTTCTGGAGAATCATCATCCTGCTGCGTGTTCCTTGTGGGCATCATCGAGAAGACCCCAAGGCGGATGCGAGCACGACTCGCGCCCCGGCAAGCGATGCGGCACTCTCTGAACAAGAAGCCCCCCTCGCGACAGCGACCACGACTGGCGCCCAAGCAAGTGGCATGGCGCTGCCTGGACATGAACAAGAAGCCCACGCGACTTCGAGCACGACTCTCGCCCCAGCGGGCGACACGGCGCTGCCTGGGCATCGGCAAGGTCCTGCGAATGTGAGCACGACTCGGGCCCCGGCGAGCGACACATTGCTTCCTGGAGATCGACGGGAAGCCAAATTCAAAAAAGCGATGGAACTCCTTCGGATCTGCGGGAAGAAAAAGAAAGCGGTGCGACTCCTTCAAGAACATAAAAGAGAAGTCGACCAGGAGCTCTCCGCGGCGATGGTCGGGAGGCTCAACAATCCAGGGCATGATACCGTGGACCTTGATCAACCAATCTTCATTTCGGAGGAGATGAAAAAAGAGACGGCGAATGTGATGAACAATTGGCTGAACGAGTGGATCGAGAAGGTGAACGAATGGAGAGACCAAGCGAGTGGCAGCAGAGTGTATGGCGGTTACACTCCGCAAGCAGTGTTGCCGCGGCTGTTTCGGGAATGCTCCAAAGGGCGATACGCGTTACCTCGTCGTCGAGGACGTTCTGCGAGTGGTGGACACAGTGAAGATGCGCGAAAACATGTGCAACCATCACAAGGATCTATTTCACCTGACGCCAAGGGAGGACTGCAACAACGTGGCCATCCAACGTATCCTCCGGGGGCTTCGTAGGTATCTTGCCGATCGCTCCTTTGACCCCGACGATGTTGAGTGGCTTGTCACTGGCAGCGGTCTAGATTCGATGGCGCTCCAGTATATGGTGATTATGGTTAATGTGCGCCTACAATACCCCCCGGTAACCTTCAGCACCACAGACTGTGGCAAGGTACAGCAGTTCGACCCTGATCTCCACTCCGACGTGGGCGGCGAGGGCGTTCGCCGGGGGCAAGAGTGCATCACTGTGTTTCCCGCCATCATGACGGGCGAGAAGATTTGCACGGTCGGCTATACGCTGGTCAACATGGAGGCGATGGAACCGCGAGGTGCGTAAAGAAAGGGGTCCGCCAAGCCTTGCCTAGTTGTTCTGTAGACACTTAAGATCAAGGCTTGCACCCAACATCCCGGGGAAATTGGCTTGCGTTCAATCCTGACCGGGTACTGTACCTTTCCGGAAATTTCTGCAGCGGGCGAGCCCTGCTCAGCACAGGGCTACTGCGGCGAGTTTGGAAGCCCTTCTGGATACTCCTGAAGAGTGTTTCAGTCCTTGCACGAAATTAATCTCATTGAGGTACGACAGTATACTGTAGTAGAAAAGATCGTCGTGATTGGATTGACACGTTCGGGTACACGCAGGTTTAGGGCAGCTTGCTCTCGGCGCTGTCTGCCATTCGCGGCAACCAGGAGTGACCGTAAGCCCCATGCTGCATGAGTGCATTGCCGCAGCAGCGTTTAAGCAATACATGCCCTGCCCACCAAACACTCGCAAACACAATCATGTCATGGCAAGTAGGAATAAGGTCTGCTGCCCACTACACTTTTGCTTTGGTTCAAGGAAGGATGAGGCCTGCCCAGAACAGGCTCGCAAGGTGCTCCCCACGGGCTGTTTGGTTCTTGCTGGAACCGAAGCCCGACAAGTACGGCAGGATTCGTTCAATGTCAGTGTTAGTTTCATGTTTGGGTGAAACATGGCAGGCAGTCGGCATCTTGCTCTCGGGCTTCCACACAGTTGGGACCCGCGAAAATAAGAAACGTCAACTTCGGGTCGAGGTTCAAAGTCTTAATTGTGGAGCAAACACCAGCATAAGTACTCCCTTTGAAAAGTATTTCTGACCGTCGAATACTCACGATTTTCTTCGTTCCTTGTTGTTTGGCTCCATCGTCTGGCTTTTCTTATGTTCCCCATTCTTTTGACAACTATATCCTCCGTCCGCGAACACCTCCCAACCGATGAGTGCGAACCGCAGAAACTCAATGGAAAAACCACTTCCGGAGGTCTCGTCTAACTGGTGCTGTCAAGGTGCCGAGGTGTGCCGCCCCCCCCTGTGCAACAACCGAAACAAAATACTGTTCGGACGAAACGCACAAAGACACTCAAGCTATTTGCCATGAGCTTAAAGGCAATGTACAATTGTATCTATCCACTACGCAGGGAGCTCCATCCTACGAACATTGGGGGTTGTCGCCCTCCTCGACCTCCTCACCCGCTCCTCCTCGTTGTCCATCTCTAGCAATAACCACGCGCCAACGGGGCATCTTCCTCCGCATTGTACGCCTCCAACGGCAATTTCATGCTCTGCGTGCTGCTGTCACCGTACAGAGTGACACGGTAGTTGTAGTCACTTCGAGTGTAGTGAGCTCTGCGAGTTGGAACCCCGCCGATCCATCCCAGGCCAACTTTTACAAGCACTCCACGCTTCATTAACGAACGACTGATCTAGCGACGGTGGTGGAGTCGCTTGAAGCCGAAAACCATCTGGAATATGCATTCCAACCTGGGCCTCCCCATCGGACAGCTCGTCGTCGTCGTCGAACAGAGAAATCGGATCAACGGTCGGGCCCCCTAGTTTCATTTTTTATAATGCCTCTGTGGGCGTCTGTTTTCTTATCATTCGGATATTCCTTATCTTTGCGCCCGTTTTGAGGTGTGTTTCTTAGTCACTTTTCTTAGTTTTCCTCAAACATTGAGCTTTTTTTTCTTGAATAAACGCTATCTCAACGGCGGGCCCCAACCGTACTCGGGAGCCAAGATATTGACAAGATTTCTTCGCATTCAAACACCGCAAGTGTGGAAGAAGTAGACGGCAGCGCAGAACCCCTTTGCTCGCCCTCGGCACGGTAGACCATGCTCGCGTCGAAGGGTAGCCTCAGGAATTTCTCCATCGTACGCACGGAAATAACTTGTGGCAGGCAGAGATACAGCTCTCTCCTCTCCCGCTTTCAGTACCACCCTCCTCAGTTCGCTTGAATTTTCCCGCCCTCTGCGGCTCTTGCCTATCGCATCTCTTCTTTTTCTCCGACAGACGCTGTTCTTGCTATAGGTATTAAAATGGTACTTGCATGTGATTTGTTTGTTTGGTCTTTCACACATGATCCAGCTTGTCCTGTTGGAGACAGGCGAAGGGGATCTACTGCTGTAGATGGAACCGGCAAAGACACAAGAAATGCTTGTGACACATGTACATGCAAGTTTTCCCGGATGAAATATCTTGAAAATCATTATACTCTTTCATGGTGTACAATATCGTGGCAAACTGCAGGTTCTTCTGGAGAAAAGACGAGTTCACGCTCATCTGGCAGGAGATGGGACAGCTAATCATCTCACGGAGGAGCTACCGCGCGAAGCGAGACGGGTGTTTCTACATCAGCAGTTATCGGCAACACCTACCAGACCAGGGCGCGATTCGTTGGCAGCATGTTTTGTCGATTGTTCCAAAGATTTCAGCAACTGCTGTTTCAGACGTAAACGGGTGCGATCATTTTTCTTGTTTGGGGTGGGAGAGGATTGGAAGTGTTCAATAGGAGGCGCTCGCATGGTGTTGTTTTGTTATTACGGGAATACATGCTGTCGTACAAACACTTCGTTTATGTTGGTTTGTGTGCGTTCGGCCGCGCTTAAAAACGTACAAGTATCAAGTACCGAAAATGTTTGGTTTGTGGAACTTGGTGAAGATACGGTCTGAGCAATGGATAAAGAGATACGCAGTTTGGGGAGTTTGTGGCCATGTATGTCGTGGGGACCCTTCCAACCCTGGACAGACCACTGTTCTGTCTATCCGACAATAATACAATAGCATGTATACACCAAGGCCCCTCAGACAAGAGTCCGCAGCGAGTCAAAAGAGACTTCGTGCCAGCACACAAACGTGATTCTTTTGCTATGATTCGTGTATCTTCTTTTAAATTTTTTCCCTCGCGCTTCTTCTCAGCGCGAAGGGCATTCCTTGTTTCTTGTGTTTCCTCTGCTTGATTATTAGGCGTGCCGGTGTACGCGGCTCCCTGGGCTTTGGAAGTATTGAGTTTTCCTGGAGAATTCGACATCAACGGAAATATTCGAGACGCATTTCATTGCTTCGCAGTGCACTTGTCCTTTGTGATGCTCACTCAACATACATGGCAGTCTCTGTAGACCATCTTTGTTGTGTAACTTCGACTTGGGTTGAAATGCAGTAGTCGGCGTTCCCCTTGTGCGAGGATGTTTTTCCTGTCCCAGCAACGCAACTCCTGTTAACAGCAGCCGTGCATGTTTAATATTCTTGGTTCCATTGACGGCGGAGGTGTGTTGACGTGCTGTTCGCACACCAAAAAATGGGAAATTGTTTAATGAATCAGTTCGACAGCAACTGCCGAGTTTGGTGCACAAGCTGCATGTTGACCACAAAACAGAAAAGTATGCATAAAAACTACTAAACTATTGAAGACCGTTCGCCTGGCTAATCGACTTCAATGCCCGTGCCACCCCCCGTGTACCAACTCCTGTGCAACTACCTCCGAGGGATGCTACGATAGGGGGTACCCCCTCGGTCACATGGAGTGTTTTGGCGGACTGGTGTGTACTGCCTCAACCAACGGAAAAATGCTTATTGTTTGGCACACCGCGAGATATACGCCAGGCGGCTACCTGGGCAGAATTGATTTCCTTGAAATGCAAAAAATTGAGAGAGTTACGAGCATTTATATGGACCTTGTTGGGCGACAGCATGTAAGCCATGTCTTAAAAAGTGTTCCCCCTACCGTAGCATTGCTCCTCCACTTGTTCCTCGGCACGAATACCCAGATAACCCTATCATTCCGCACGTAGCACATAATGGTGCCAGTACGCTCGCACCCATGTATCTAGCGCAACCTGTTGGTGCCTGCCCCATTTGTCTTGTCGCCCCCCCTCCTGCACACCAACGACTCGAACGTGACAGTGAATTGTTTGCGGCCTACGCCACTTATTTACCGGGTGAGACTGTTTTGGTGATGTATTAGCTTCACGAGAGGTCGACGACCGTCCTTCACACGGACGAAAGAGGGAGTGCTCAAAGAGCGCCTCCCACAGCAAGGAGGGCCCCCGTGAATCATCGCGGTGCCCCCTACCAAACGGTTATCTTACCAGTCTGCGTGACACAAAATCATCCAGCACATGTATCCAACAACAATGTTCGCAGACCCACGAACACCCTCCCTGGTTCTTCACGCAAGTGACTAACCATCAATTGGGCAAGAACGCCCCAGGATACATATCAGCAGACGGTGGTTCTTGAGAGTCACGGCGAAGCGGTGTGTTTTGTTTTTCGTTTTTTTTTCTTCCCACTATTGGACTCTGTCGTCTGCCCCTCTGGCCCCCATCCTCCACTCTACTAGCTAGACGCCCCAACCGGCGTCACATAGGAGGGTGATGTTGACAACCCCTCCTGCGGTGTGTGTGTGTGCTGTGAGCTCAAAGGCTGACATCGCTGGGGGCGGCGCGGAAAGTACAGAACATGGAATCGCGGCGACGATGCTTCGGGAAAATAGTTACGGGGGATCGAAACGCTCCTCTTTACAATAAAGCAAACCGTTTTCGCTCCACGCGAGCAATGATTTGGGTGTTGTAATCTGTCTCAGGAACACGATACGTGTAACGGTCCCCTGCGATATTCCGAGTACTTCGTAAGGCTGCTTTCCTGAGGGAAGAATGGTAAAAAACCTTTTATTTTCGAGTGATGTACGACATCCCCCCTCGTAACCCCCCCACAGCCCACAAAAGTCTCAAACCACAAGCCATGATCGACAGAGGCTGCCTTCGTTCACATCTCACATGCCGCCGGCCCAGCTCTCGAACAAATTCTCGCACGAAATCTCGAAGCTCCGCCTCATCAAGTTCCGGCAGAAGGGCTCGCAAATCCCTACTCGCTTGTGGGTGGGAAAAAAGCGTATCCGTATCCGAACCGTGTCGTTCTACAAGAGCCCGGAGCTTCACGGCGGCACCTGCTCCGGCTGGGGCATGGGCTTCCGATGTGGTTAACGGGGGAAGCTCATTTTCAGCTCGGGCGATGGCCTGGTTGAGGTGGTGAAAGTCGTCGAATGAAACTCTCCTGTCCTTCACAGCCTGTTCGAACGATTGGGCTTGTCGCTGTAGCTCCTCCATGGCCACGCGGCTGCCTCCTCCTTCCACAAAGGCAACGACGAAAAAAATCAGTGGCGGAGGGGAATTTGGAGTCGCAAGGAAAGTTCCAGGTGCCGGTAAAGGGACTCTCTTGCTTTCAGGGGTTGCGATTCAACCTAATCAAACGATCTGAACACTTTGTAGCAAGACGGGGAGGAGATCCAGAAGCTTTGCAGGCAAGACTGTCGTGGCCACTCCTCTGTGCGCCTGTCGGCTCTCAGTTTCCTGGCCTCCCGGCGAAGTTGACGCCAGATTGTTTGCGGTCTGGTGCACATCGAGCTGCCGGCGTTGTGCGCGCCAGTCGGTTGGCATCGTCAAAACAGCAAACAGCGCACCACACAACAATGAAACCTCCGACGTGTTGGTTCGCAATCAATACACCTGTCGCCAAGACAAACCTCCACTTTTGTGGTGTTGAGATGTCGGCAAGCATAGAAAGTAAGGGAGGGAGGCAGACAACGCCATCAACCAGGCGACAAGTATGTGGCTGGAGCGCAAAAAATCGTGGCCTGCAGAACATGTCAGCTTTTTTTCCGCCACCGTCTCACGCGGAGGGGTGGCGCGGAGCACACCCGTTTGCAAGCTACCGTAAAGCTCTATTCCAGTCATCCGTTCTTTAAAACATCGACACGCGGCGATAAGCCCCAAACTGCTGTCGTAGTGTCTATAGCAGCAGTGCCGCAAGCAATTCCCGCTGAAACATCAAGGCAATGCACCTGCCCTGTGTCCAGGCAGGGTGGCATCGGGGCTCGGACCTGACTTACCGCTATTTGGAAGTTGGGGGGGGGAACCCCCAAGACGCCGCATTATCCTGCGATTCTCCCGAAGAGGCAAAATGTCGCTACCTGTGCAACGTTGTCGAATTGTGACAGGACTTCTCGGGGTGCAAGTCGAGTGCAAAGCCCGCTTGCTGGTAGCCTACAAGTCGTCTGTTTCTACCTTCTTTTTGCAACTGCACTGCGCGGGGCTTCGTACTTAGCGAGGGAGGGCAAGGAGGCCACGCCAACCGATACATACCAGCTCCGGGCTTTTACCTGTGTCGCTATGGGCAGCATCCGGGCCGTGCGAAGATGCCATGGGCAGGGGTTATCTCGCCGCCTTACCAGGGTGCGCCTTGCACGTATGTACTATAGGCTCCGAGTCTCCGCCGGAAGGAGGCCGCTGTTATTCTTTACGCTGCTTGCGTGTCCTGCTGCGCTTTACAACGGCAAGCAGAGTGATTTCCGACAGAGAGAAACGACGCAGTACCTAACATCAGGGTCTGCGTGTGTACACCAGCGGCTCCATGAGCTCGCGAGGAAGAAGAGTACTGCGGTGTTCGCGTGCTTCGTCGACCTCACCAAGGCATACGATTCGGTAGACCGAGACCTATTGTGGGACGTGCTCCGACGCTTCGGCGTGCCCCCGAAGATGCTGGCGGTCATTCGCCACTTCCACGAGGGCATGAGGGCGCGCGTCCGAACGGACGACGGGCAGTACTCGGAATGGTTCGACGTGGGCCAAGGCCTCCGACAGGGATGCAACCTGGCCCCGCTGCTGTTCAACTTGTTCTTTGCCGCGATGCTCATGGTCGCCGTGGCCGAGTTCGACAAGGACCCCAAGGTGACGGCGGACATGGTCAAGATCGGGACACAAGTGGAGTACACGGGCAAGAAGGGCAGGTCGGCGGGGA
>CACKRE030000776.1:14615-29744 GCA_902602495.3 Ectocarpus sp. CCAP 1310/34
CCCCCCCCCGGTGTTTGCCATCGGGGTTGGGTTTTCTTCGCGTGACAACGACGTTGTAAAACAAGCCGATCACTTCGTGAGCTCGGCAACCAAGTTACCGCTTTTCTTTTGCTTTCTTTGGTATTTTGTTTTGAGGTAACCATGAATGGTGGTCGAGTAGATCATGTTGTGCGGGGTTGAGAGCTCTCACTCCGCGCAAAGGAGATCATCGCAACACGTTGTGTGAAATCGGTCGAACACCCTCGAGGCAGTTACACAGTGCTTGCAGCTGTCTCTGGAAGTGAAAGCACCAGAAAATAAATCAAGTCATACGCAGCTGTCATCCGGACGCAAGGAAGTAAGCACAAGACGCCGAACACCCTTAGCAGGATGTAGCGTGCCCTTCATCTGACTCGCCGAATACCTCACGGCGCTTCGTGCTTGGTGATGTGAGAGCGAGGTCCGGTGAGAACCCGGCGTGCTCCGTCCCGGCTTTGTAGGGATGCGAGGTCAATGGTCTAACAACTATGGCATGCACGACTATGAATACACCCCCCCCTCTCAAAAGTATCCAAAACAAGAACACGGGGACCTACATCGTGTGGCGAAAATGTAGGTGGATGGCTTGATTGACGTTAATCTGCCTTGAATATTTCCCAGAGTACGACAACGTCACGATGACGACACGCGATATAGAAAACACCCTAGCTGGCAAGCGCCAACGCTCTTAGAGAAGGTTCACACAGCGGGACTTCTTGCGGGGGAGCAGAGGAACGACGGAGAGCACATACTTGTCACTCGAGTAACGACCTGTCGCCGTTGGCTCTACTCTGCTTGGTGTTTGAGGAGTACGTTGTTAGGTAACGTGCACCCTCCTACGCTTGGATCGGATAAACATCCAAGCGTGCTAAACCCCACTTTGTCCCTGACCCGTAGGCGATGTGTTTGTCTGTTTGGTTTGACTTCCGCCTTTACCGTTTTCCGTGTCGCCCTTGCCCTTTGCCAACACGACAGCAAACGCCCGCTTGGCGTGTCCGATGCCGGATGCAAGGCGGTGGCGCACATGGAAAGACACCTCCGGGGGGTCCTTCAAAACCGCGGGAGAGCCACTCGGCTTGCGGACGATGAGGTGGAGGAGGGGGGGCAGCGGGCACAGCAACGCTGCCGCAAATGACACCGAGGATGGCGAGCCCGCACCCACACCACGCGTCTTCTTGCCGGCGTTGGCGCACCTCGGCAGCAACAACGCAAGTACCACCGTCGAAGCACCGCAAGTTTTTCTACCCGTACCACCTAAGAGAGACAGCAAAGTCGACTTGTGTGCCCTCAAAGCTGCTGCCCAGGGCGATCGTGTGCAGAGCCAAGTAAACGTCTACGACCTTCTGCACGCGTCAGCCGAAACACAGGGGCCAGTACCGAAGGCCGCTAACTTGGCGGCCACGAGAGCTGTGGCAGCTCTCTGGGAGGCAGGAATTCGGGTGCTCTCCTTGTTCGAGGTCCTCGTCTTCACGTACGTCTGGCTCCGAAACATCACCGAAGATGAACCAGACATGCTAGAGCTAGGGGCTACCGGGTGGACCCTACGAAGGCCTTCCCACGGAGTAGTGCCTGTCGGGACCACCGCTGAAAGCGTGGACACAGTCAGCACTGGTGCCGCCGAAAAGCACGTGCGGGAAGTGCTGGTGGTTGCGCGCGGGGTCAGGAATGGAAAGGGTGCATGCTTGCCGGATTGGTTTGGTGCGGGGGATTTCGTGGACGGTGAGACTTCAACCCTCTATGCTGCCCAGTTGGACGGGTTGCATGCATACGCGGTGGTGAGCGCATTAATGATCAAATGAGCTAGCAGCCGGAGGTTGAGTACACCAACCTCTTGCCTTCTCTTGATCATTGCATCGGTATCTTCACCTTTCTGAGAGAACTTGGGGAAAGGAATTCGGCGTTCGGTTTTCGGTTTGCCCTTTGTGATGCAATCATTGACTTTGCCCACGGGTGGACGAGCACTGTTCAGCGGTTTCAAAAACGAAGGCTGTATCCATCCCTCCACACAGTTCATCTCTAGCCCTCTAGAGTCTACCCTGCAGAATCGCTTGCCTGGGATTCCCTGTGCGTCGGGTCGTTCGTGAATTGTTTTCGAGCAGCCTCCTTCCTTCTCTTTCCATATGTACGCGGTGATATTTGAGGTGTGTTCGAACAGCCACCCTTTACCCCTTCTGATTGTTGCTGCAGTCAAAGTCAAAGGTCGTGGTCGAGAGGTGCACAAACTCTGCTTCGTGGTTCCAAAATCGAAGCTCCCATCTACCCCTCCAAACAATCCACCAGTCCCGAGCCCACTATAATAGAGTTTCGCCTGCCGAAGTGCGCGCCTTCGTTTTCCTCTGTGCGGTGTGCTGTTGGTTTGAAACGCGTAGTCAGAATTAAGGTGTTGTCGAACAGCCACTCCTTTACCTCGCGTGCGGATTGCTGCAGGCAAAGACAAAGTTCATGGTCGACGGAGTACAGCCGATTGGCGAGAAAGAGCGCAAGATCGCAGGTGTGTCTCATTATGGTTTTCTGGAGGGCTCGTATTGCCCGTTTCGTTGAAGGCCGATCGATGTCGGGCATCCCCAGGCTTACATGACATGGGTCGAGGCGTGTTGGGTTGCGTAGTTCAATATACAGTTGATAACCTTAAAGCATGAATCATGAGCACCTCTGTATCCATCCATTCGCTAACGCTTGACGCTCTTGCAATGGTCGTGCAACTTCCAGAGAGTGTCATTCGCTGCGGCATCGGGTATGCAGCCGGTGAATACTCCATCATGGCCCTTCAGATTGCACTGGCGGTGGACGTCCCCCCGCATNAGTTCAATATACAGTTGATAACCTTAAAGCATGAATCATGAGCACCTCTGTATCCATCCATTCGCTAACGCTTGACGCTCTTGCAATGGTCGTGCAACTTCCAGAGAGTGTCATTCGCTGCGGCATCGGGTATGCAGCCGGTGAATACTCCATCATGGCCCTTCAGATTGCACTGGCGGTGGACGTCCCCCCGCATGAGAGCGCGGAGAACTGAAAAGTGGCCGGGTACGATTGCGTTTGGCATGACACCACCTTCGACGACAAGTCGTCCAAGCACGCCAAATATAAGGTGTAGCAGTCGGGGATGATTGTGGGCCCAGACGGACCTCACGAGAACAACCACAGCAAGGAGTGCCAGCCACAGTACAGTGGTTTCACGACATGTGATGAGCTTGCCGGGATCAACCTGAACCCGCACGAACAGGACCATTCGAAAAAGGCGTTGTACCTTCGATCGCTCAATACCATGAAAATTCCAACTTCACTTTCGCGGTAAGGGTGATCAACGAGCGTCAAAACCAGGGGTTCAACAGAAAACTCAGAGGACGCTCTTAGCAAGTGTCACGGAACACCCAAAAGATAGCTTTGCTGGCTGTGAAGCCGCCCTGTGGAGGTGCGGCAGGAGCTTTTGCGGGAAGCCCGTCATGCGCGTATTCGACTGCCTGGGGACGGTGGACACTATCACGGTGCTGGGGTCGACCGCTTGAGCATAGCAGAACCGGGGAAAACATGGTAGAGTATTGTTCACGTTGGGATCGTGCCTTAAGAGTTGAAGGTGGGCGAAAGTCAGAAATGTATCCGATTGATAGTTCGGCCAGGCAGGCGTTTTGTAATTTCTCGCGTGGGACGTAGTTTTGAGTGGACGTGCAAGGTGCATGTGCAAGGTATTGGAATGTATTATGTTTGTTGACGGGTTGACCATCGACCGCCAAACCTGTGCTTGTGCCACCACTTTTCGCTTAGCGTGTATTGGTACTTCACAGTCTACTTTGTGTGTTTGCGGATTTCATCCCGTGTTTACGGTAGGTGATGCACATGGTGGTGATCCAATGACGTCTTCCAGGGTACACGCCCGTTATGTACAATTGTAGATTCAGGTTGAGTGGGTCCGGTGTTGTTTCGCCTTGTTGGGCCCGTGGTGTGGGTGTCGGTCCCCGACGCAGCGATGCATAGTGTAGCGAGAGTGTTTCTTAGGATCTGAAAACTTACGGAGCATTTTTGTCCTCCTCTGCCTGTGGCCCCTGTTTCGCGTGCATGCTGGATTGTACTGTGGAGCGGGCCTAAACCAGGGGTCAGGCTACAACGCTTCTGGTGTGCGAATTTGCACACGATATATTTTTCACGGTTGTCGTTGGTGAAACAGAGGGACATTTGCACTCGAATAGGCGTGAAAAAAAACGTTTGCACTCGACGAGGTGTAAAAAATGACGTGGTCAACAAACACGCGGGCGTTATTGCGATTGCCGGAAATGCGCCGTAAGGGTACCCAACTCAGGTTGGACATCCACAATGGCCCAAGATCTCTGCTTGCTCGACTCGTCGAGGTAGTCGGTGGGCACGAAGCATTATTCTTCAGGGTTGTCGTTGGTGAAACAGAGGGACATTTTGCACTCGAATACATGTTTGCACTCGACGAGGTGTAAAAAATGACGTGGTCAACAAACACGCGGGCGTTGCTGCGATTGCCGGAAATGCGCCGTAAGGGTACCCAATTCAGGTTGGACATCCACAATCGCCCAAGATTTCTGCTTGCTCGACTCGTCGAGGTAGTCGGTGGGTATAAGACTACTGTTCTTCTGGATAACGTCGACCGGAACACGTTGGAAACGGGTGCGCCCCCACCCGTGAGTGGGGGACACGGGGAGCATGGAATAAATTTCGGCATTTTTTCGGATTGAGATGGCACCCGAAAGTGTGCCGCGTGATCAGTATGAGTGGGTCATCCTTCTTGTTTCACACCGGTGAATGGGTGTACCCAACGTTGGGGAAAAAAAAAAATAGGAGAAATCGATAACACCAAAGAGTAATGGCGTTTTTCTTGGGTGGCCATACTGCTGGTGGCGGCCGGTCACGACAACCAACCCTTTTTTTTTGTTTCGGGCCTTTCTCGAGTTGTTCTATGCATACCATGTGATGCATACAACCTGGAATGTACGACCTGATGTGCAGCACAGCACAACTAGCGAAGGAAGAAGGCAGACCGCGATCCACGATATTCGATCTTCACCTATGGCAACTGCCGGATCAGATGGTTGACTACAGTGCCGGCCTACTCGTAAGAAACACGTATTTCAGCTGAGGCTCAAATCTTATTGCCGCAGCCATAGTGAGCTGAATTTCTTATGTCGGCATTTCCTATTTTTCCCCGACGAGAATTGCACCATGTCTTATTTTCGCCACCATGCAAATTGCACGATTTCTTATCATCCCTATTTCCTCTTCCAGCCACGAAGCTTTGCACTACCCGCGGGGTACATGCGCGACACCCGGCGGTACTGAACTGAAAAAATAGAAGCGCAAGGTCATTGTGCTAATGTGCGTGCGGACAAAATACTCCGTACATCCCTAACGCCCTTCGAAATCGATTGGTGAAGTTGTCACAACTTGGCATGCTCTATCCCGGTTGTTCAATGTTGCGAACGTTGGGGGTTCGCGCCCTACTGCCCTGCCGGCGTGGCTGTTCACCCTCACACCCCCCCCGCCGGCTCATTCAAATCGTCGATCGGCTCGATCAACGCCCACGCTCCTACGGCTGCGTTCGCCTTGTCTACATCGCATGCATCTGGAGGTATCTTCACAGTGATGGTGCTTTGGTCGTACGCCAGAACCACGCGGTAGTCGTAAGTTTGCGGGGGCACTGCCCGGCTGATCTGCCCCAAGAACCACCCCATACCACGCCTCAAGATCACGCAACGCTTAATCAATGCGCGATCCAGCTTTTCTGGAGGAGACTCTTGAAGACGGAATCCGACCGGAAGCTCCATCGCGATGATGTCATCGTCGGAGTCGACGTCATCGTCGCTGTCTAGCTGTGACAGGGGGTCTTGAACATCGCCGTGGTCATCACCTAGCAAATGAAGCGATGTGAAAAAAGTTGTCGAAATGAAGTCGGCGTGAGACAGGCGCGTTTGAACAAATTCACAGCCCCCCACCAATGCATGCAAAACGAGGGGCAAAGGCGAAATACAAATCGGACCTAGACTCGAAAAATTACCATCATTATCTGCGCTTGCGTCGCGTCGCTGTCGCAGCTTGATTCGCCACCGCCCGCCACCCCATCGTCGTCGCCGACCTCATCATCCTGGTCGGGCATCTCCTCGTCACTGCTCGTGCACTCGTCCATGAAGCTGTACGCCCCAACAACACCCTCCGGAGTGATGCGGTCGTCCAACGACCCGTCTGCCGTCATCGCCAGTCCGGCCTTCTCGAGCAGGCGATGACGGTACCCAGGCCGAGCGTCCATTCGCGTTGCACCAGCTGAAAGCTTGTTGGTCTCCCACAGGCAAAAGTTTTCCTTGTGCCCAAGAAATTCATCTAGCTCGTTACCGACTTCGACTTTGAGGAGGCGTCCATAGCCGGCATCGACTGGTTGGAGTTCGTCGGTCAACTTGGGGGGAAGCAGCCGCAGCAGCGTGTTGCACTCGCCGTGAAGGAATTTTTTGAACTCGTCCGTTGTCTGCGCGTGCAGGTTGTCCGCGAAAAGGATGGACTGCTCCTCTGGAACGACACCTTCCCCCTCCTTGATGCTGCGTAGGAAGCTGCTTTTTGCCCACGCCATGCACGTTGGGCCGTCCGTCCACGAGTTCTCCTGGAAGAGCACGTCCACACCGGGGTAGTACGCCGCCTTCTCCACCACCGAGACTTTTCCTTTCCAGCGGAAAATGACCGCGGTCGGCATCAACTTGTCGCCAGCTCCGATGCAACAGTTGACGGTGCACTGTCGCTTCTCAAGACCAGGGAATGGCTGCCCAATTTGCACTCGCAAAGCTCCCGTCTCGTCCCATGTCGAGTCGAGGCCGTTGACGAATGCGAGCCCAACCTGGTCGACGTTGAAACGCGCATTCAGGCTGAAGCGCCCGTAGAGGGACGATTCCACAGGAACGATCGCAGCGCCGTTGTTCTCGGCGGCGCCCGAAGCAGCGGCCCGGCGAACGGGTGGTTCCTGCAGCAGCTGGCGCAGCCTCCTGTGGAAGCTCTTCATCTGCGGAAGACGGTCCTCCACCGACTTTTTCTTCATGCTTGTGCGCCTTCGTTTCGAGAGATGGTGGCGCTTCGCGAACTTCCTGCACCACCGATCCGACGCTGAAAAGTTCTTTGCACACGGGTCGTCCGGATACATTTCCACCACGAGCTTTCTCGCGTTGACTCGAATCCAGGCTGTCGACACTCTGAGCTTCCTCTTGCGCCGTTGCAGCAGCAGCGAGTGCAGCTTCTTCTCTGCGTCTCCAGACCGCCTCCTCTCCCTGCCAGTCTTGAAAAGGTCTCTTATCAAGTCATTGGCCGCGGCTGCGATCAGCTTCTCTGCGTCACCGTTCCACCTGCAGATGTTGGGTTGGGGAATGCCGGTCTTCCTTGCCAGGAACTGCTGGCACGACACGCCGTGAACATGCCAGATCTTTTCGGCGTGATCGGCCTCCAGCTCTCGCAGCTCCGCGACCACCGCGGCCTTCTTCCTGTTGCTGTACTGCGTTCTCTTCTCAGCCCCTCGTGTTTTCTTCCCCTTGGTGCGTTCTTCGTCCGACAAAAGGCCGTCATCTGGCAAGTCTGATGTACCATCGCCTTGGGTCCTTGGCTGCAGCTCACGCGAACAGCTCCCNTCCAGCTCTCGCAGCTCCCCGACCACCGCAGCCTTCTTGCTGTTGCTGTACTGCGTCCTCTTCTCAGCCCCTCGTGTTTTCTTCCGCTTCGTGCGTTCTTCGTCCGACATAAGGCCGTCATCTGGCAAGTCTAATGTACCATCGCCTTGGGTCCTTGGCTGCAGCTCAAACGAACAGCTCCCTCGCACGTGGTACATTTTCTGGCCCGCCGCAGTGACGTGCCCGCCTCCCTCTGAGTGGTGAAAGACGACATTAAAACACCTGCCCGAATACCCGTGCCAAGGTTGAGTCGACAGGGTCCCACCTGTCGCGAGGGCGCGCCTGAGCCCTCGTCCAAGATGCCGAAGAGGAGCTGGGTGCACGGCACTACAGTGTAGCGATTGACCTTGTTAGGAGGCAAAGGTCTTCGGGCAGTACAGGCACTTCAACTTGGGAGGAGGTGGTGCGNACGTGCCCGCCTCCCTCTGAGTGGTGAAAGACGACATTAAAACACCTGCCCGAATACCCGTGCCAAGGTGGAGTCGACAGGGTCCCACCCGTCGCGAGGGCGCGCCTGAGCCCTCGTCCAAGATGCCGAAGAGGAGCTGGGTGCACGGCACTACAGTGTAGCGATTGACCTTGTTAGGAGGCAAAGGTCTTCGGGCAGTACAGGCACTTCAACTTGGGAGGAGGTGGTGCGATGGGATAGTGGACGCGGGTGACTTCCTCCACGATGCCATTGCGGGTACGCTTGATCTGCGAGAAAATAGCAGCAAAGAGAGGCCGGGGGTACGGGGAGTTAACAGTACAGAAAAAATGTTTTGTCTACTGTCCCTCCAAGTAATTTACAAGAGACATTTTCAACGGCAGCGGCACGTGATTGGCACGCTTCGACAACAGCAGCAAGTGTCGCTGAAAAGAAAAGTTGAAAAAACACGAGAGCAAAACAACGGGCAGTGCCAGGATTCAAAACCGCGCCCTCGAACTCGATGGTGAACCAAAAGAATCCCCCGTAAAAGATTTCGTGTTTTGGTTTCTCTGCCGGCCAGAGTGGCACACTTCGACACCAGCTGGGAGTGTTGCAGAAAAAAAGTTGACAAAAAACACGAGAGTAAAAAAAAGGGCACTGCCAGGATTCGAAACGGCGTCCGCAAACAAACTCGATGGTGATCCTCCGCAGGATATTTTCGTGCTATATTTTCTCTGCCGGCGAACAATGCGGGCGAGGGAGCCGAAACAGGTGATACACCGGACAAACACATGTCATTCACGAACATGGCCAAAGGATGCAAACGGAATCTCCAACCAACTCACCGGCTTGTTTGTTGCTGCGGCCCAGCGGTTGACGATGTTCCCTTGCATCGTGTTCGCCGCCGCCCTCGCTTCCTTGGCCGTGCGCTTGCCCTTTTTCTGTGCGGGCCTAGGAGTCTCCACCACCTGCGACCCACCAACCCCTGCTTCTCCGCCCGCCGCTGCCGACCGTGGTGCTCCGTCTCGCAAAAGGTCTGCAACTTTTGCATCTAGCTGCTCGGTAGTCTTCCGCCGAAAACATGCCGCTGGACAGCAAGTTGGCCATACGCTCCACATGCGACCAGAACTTGTCATCGATGGGCTTGTTGGCGATCACGTGCTTCTTGATGGAATCTTTGTGGCTGCTCTCCTTGATGTAGCCGGCATCAACAAAGTTCGACAACCTCTCGAGGTTGCCGATGGATGCGTCTGAAAGCGGCATTGCCTTCCTTGTGCATGAAGAACACCACTAGTTTTTTTGTGAGCGGTGGCGGCGTTTCTGGGGGGTCCGCCGACGCGGTCTCAAGGAGATCATACCCTCCTGCGGCGGAAGAAGGCCCACGCCCATTGTATGCGCGTGGACGCCGTTTCTTATTTCCTGCGGCCAACCTTGGATCATCTGTTTCTTTTGTCTAGGAAGTCGAAATTGTGCTATTTCTTGTCAGTCCGTTTCTTATGACTCTCCGTCAAAGCAGCTCAATTTCTCAGGCGCTTTTTCTTAAGCAACCCTAAAATCTGAGCCTCGGTCTCTTACTTACGAGGGTGCTTCTTACGAGTGGGCCTAATATCGCTGCCTCTGAAGTTGACACCGGCTACGACTTGTGGGCGTTCTGGCATGACAATAGGCACAAGAGAAGCCTTTCTCAATGGTATCAAGTTGCGAAAGACATCGCTTTGCTCCAACCGTCCTCTGCCTTCATGAATGAGTACATCAGGATGAGGTAAAACATGAATCAAATGTTTCATGTTGAGTGTATTGTCGACACATACCGGAAATCCATGGCGGTGTGGAGACGATCGATGTAAGGAGATGTGGACCGCAAGGAGTCCCGTATTTTTTCCATAACGTCCTTGTCGAGATGGTCGGAAACGTAGTTGGGATCGTGCAGAGGCCATTGGACGTTGGAGTGCTGGCCATTTCTGACGGAATGGTATGTTCTGGAGGAAGTTTTGGTGTAAGGAACGGCATTGTGGAACATGTAAAGAATGAATATTTTGCTTCCATTGCGTCCATAGATTCAACAGGTCAGCGTCGAGGTAAGCGTGATTTGTAGTAATTCGGCACGGACGAAAAAAAGCCTCTCACAATATGAAATATTTTCTAAACTACTATCTAAGAAGACATGATGAATCTCTGTGTTTACAATGATCTACATAGTGAAACCCGAAGGCATCATACAAATTTCCTTGCTCACCTTCCTTGGAGGGACAAAAGGTGGAACATGTACAGAATGAATGTTTTACCTCCATTGCACACACACATAGAATCAACAGGTCAGCGTCAAGGTAAGCGCCTCACACAATATGAAATATTATTCTTAACTTCTACCTAAGAGGACATGTTCTTAGTGTTTACAATGATCTTCACAGTGAAAGCCGCAGACAGCATACAAATTTACTTGTTCACCTTCCTTGGACGGACAAAAGGTGGTCGCCAAACATCTTCTTCAGTTCACCATCCTCGACATTGAGCGAGGCGAAATTGCACCGGCAATTGTACATCCTGGCGTCTTTGCGGAACTTCTGAGCCAAAGGTTCAGAAGACTGGTACAGTTCGCTCAACGAAGGAGGAAGTGGAGGAAGCCTGGGGAGTACGGATTTTCCGTTCTTGCAACAAATTCCCTTCGATTCTTTGGCGAACAGTTTCNACCATCCTCGACATTGAGCGAGGCGAAATTGCACCGGCAATTGTACATCCTGGCGTCTTTGCGGAACTTCTGAGCCAAAGGTTCAGAAGACTGGTACAGTTCGCTCAACGAAGGAGGAAGTGGAGGAAGCCTGGGGAGTACGGATTTTCCGTTCTTGCAACAAATTCCCTTCGATTCTTTGGCGAACAGTTTCGCACCGCAATGGAAGCAAGGATCAGTCATCTGGACGTTGACTCCCATGTCTCTTCGCGCTTCCTCCAAGGCAGAAATACGGTTCTGGACAATGTCTTGAAATAAAGCCCCGTCGTTCACTATACCAAAGATGTTGTCGAAGCGTTGTCTCCGCGCGCGTATGATGTCTGTCCTACGCTTCCGGCGGATGGAGTTTAGCTGGTTTCGTCTCGCATGACGACCGTTTTTCCGACGAGCGTTGATGGCTGCGATATTAGCAGCCCGATAATCGCGCCATTGGGCGATACGACGTTCATGGCGTGTTCTACTGTTACTTGCCCGAACACTGATGTTTTCGCCGGCCATGTTTTACGTCTAAAAGATCGGATCGGTAAAAATATGCGGCATCCAGTATGTGAAAGAGCGCGAAGTATCGGGGGACCGAAAAAGTAATTTTGGGTCATTGTTATATTTATTTATTTTTGCCTTCGGACAATTGCAGATGTACCTCAGAAAACTTTCACTTAATGTCTCATACTCTATTCCATCGCTGGTCGCGCTGCCGTTCCGCAAGTGTACCTGTGCTTGCGGGTCTGCGTGTGTGACATCGAGGAGTATTCCTTTGTTGCGGTACCCCGGAGAAGTTGTTATATGCATGTCCAGTTTTTGATGAGTTCCAGCGAGGTTGAGTAGTCACGAAGTGTATGGGCTGGCTATAAAAATTGAAACACCTTGTTGGTGGGAAGGTATCCACGAGTACGACGCTATCGGCAAGCAAAAGGCGGGCAAGACTCATCGACCCAAACAGAGGCTAATCCCGATTGATATGTAGGCTCGGCGCTCGCTATAAATATTGATGGCGTGGTCCGTATTATCATTTTTCAAATCGCCAAGCTTCCGCTGATCAATTTCTGGAAGGCGGTCCATATACGTACACAGTGCTCGTTGCAGAACTCACGACAATGTCGAGGTTTGCGTCCGTGTCGCATATACGTACACATTGCTCGTTGAAGAACACACGACAATGTCGAAGTTTGCGTCCGTGCGGCGTATGCGTGTCGCTGTGATGAAGGGTCATTGGTTACAACAACCATACCATCCGAACAAGGTGATGCAGAGTCCTACGTAACGTGTCGACCAATGCCTGCGAACGAACGCGTACGCACAGAATGTTCCTAACGTCTCATACCTCAACGTGTTCAAGATGCTCGGTTCCATCAGAAGGTGTGCAGTAGTTCGTAGGGTGACGGAGACGGCAGCGTCCCGGCGATGAACGCGTCCCAGGTAGACGGCATTGACAGTTGGGAACCGATGGCATGCGGTGTATTTTTTTTGTAAATCGGTGATGTTTGAATGTATTGGATCGCAAGAGCGATGATGTTTGATTGTTTGATTAACGAATACGACTCTGTCATATCCACCGTTCCTGTTGCCTACAAGACACACGTGGGACGACACAGCTTGACAAGGCGCTCCCGTGAGGTCACAAGGAGTCGCGTTGTTTGTAGGATGTTGTTGTTGTTGATGTTGCAGGATGCATACTGCTTCCACTGGTTGTCGGCAGAAGCGCATGTGGCCTGTGGAGCTTCCGAAGGAAGCGGGATGCGATGTCTCCAACACGGCGTTGGTGGCGCCAGACATCCACATGTGTTCTTTGTTGTTTACAGAATGCAGCGATCCACGCGGGTTTTGCTGTTGTACGTGTGGCACTTGTGCAATGTCGACTTCGTGAAGAAGAGAAACACATGAACGGCCGAAGCATTGGAATGTGTATGTGTAATACGTTTGAACAGGACCATACGTAAAGACACCAGCGAGCGATCGATGGATTTCACATGGGATCGCCATTAAACACTGCTGTTGACGTTCCTACAGCGGCCGGGAACAACTGAGTTCTTCCCCACTATCACCAAGTACACGGAAGAGCGATTTCTTGGCATAAAATTTATTCACGTGCGAAACGTTGCGCGGGATCGCGTGGCAAAAAAACAAAATCACAGCCGTGTGGGTCCAGTCTAAAATCAAGTCTAATGTGGTGTCACTATCCTGTGAATATATATAACATAATACATATGAAATATAAATAAAAAAAATGGATGCTGACAGAGGAGCACAGAGCTGAGCGATGCTGCCCGGGATTTCACAATGTATGCTGGCGTGCACAGGGCTCCCCGGGGTGCGTTTCTAGCTACCCTTTGCAACCCACTTTCATCACGCCCCCGCGACGACCACTTGGATAGAAATCCGTTTGGAAGATGGACTTGTGTCCGCAGACTTCTCGCCAAAAATGCGGACCAAAAATCTCACCGTGATTGGAGCACCCTGCGAGGAAGGGTTACACCAGCAGGTGTTTTTGAAAACTAGAAACTGCCCAGGCTCGGATCACACACCCCGACCACCAACGCGCGCCACGCCAGAGCACGCCAAGTGCCTCCGCATAGACAGAATAAACTTTGGGGCTTTTGTCATTCGGCTTCAAGTTTGATCGTGTTGTGCGACCACGAGTCTCTGTATCCATTTGAGGGCGTTATGTTACTGCTCTTCTTGCATCACTCGAGCGCCAGAGATGAGATCCAAAGGATACACATTTTGAACGCGCTCAGATCTAGACAGACTCTGTCCGCAGGCGCACGGCGTTATCACGGTTCATGAGCGCGTGAGCCCTGCCGACCACTGATTCTATCGTCAGTGTAAGGATCGTTCGCCGAATCGAAAGCCGTCATGTCAGCTAGAACGGTTAGGCTCTCTCCGGTACTGCCGAATCTCCAGGATGAGATACATCCGTACATTTGACAACTCGTCGATACTCTTGAGTTCCTCCAACATATTCGCTGCTGTACTTTCAAACGTCATTAACGGTTGTTAGCAAAAAGTAGCTAGGGTTTCAAGATGCGACCCATCATTCTCTCAGTTCCTCTGCTGAAAGAGGCAGCAACCCACAACATGGAAATTCCTTAGAATAACACCCTTCTTACTTGCGGTAGGGCTTGTGCTCGATGTTCCGCGCGCGAGTGCTTTTTCATTGCTGTGACTGCCGAGAGTGAAGCTGTCGTCGATTGCTGAGTCTGAATACAGTCATTCCGAAGTAGTGAGGCACTTAAATACGTACATATACCGTTGCACACGGCGACACCAAAAACCGAACATACTACATACTACTGTACGCCGCGAGAATAAGCCGAAAACCCGCCGCACGCCGCGCTCCCGCCGGGATTCTACATCTTCAGCGACTAGTGCTTTTGGCAATTTGCAGTGTTGTAGTGTTTTACCAGGACCTTATAACCTAATCTGTGAACATGAGCATGCATAGTCGTCTAGCCGAGTGCCAAGTTCTCGTGTATGTCATCGTTCCCACCGCGACGGCTTCTGACAGGCTGACAGCGATGTCTTCAACGCCGGGGAAGGATTCGGGGGCACCGAGGAAACGAGCACATCCCACGCCCAGCTGGAGTCATCGCTCATTTGAGAGCAGTCGCGGCGCTTCGAGACAACGGGTACGTGTGACACCATAGAGTCCGGGGGTGGGGGTGGAGGGGCATGTCTCCAGCGTGTAAATGTTGTTGATGAACACGCGCATCTTGTCGACGAAGCTCTAGGCCTGGTTTCCCTGAGAGATGCCGCGCTATACGTCCCTCTGTCCTGCTCATTCTCGTCCCCCGACCCTCACCCCTTTGCGTTGTCTTTCGCCACTTCGCCTTCTGCCCCCCCACAGGATCCCGTGGAACACCGGTTCGGGCATATGCGCCAAGGCCTTGGGTCGCACAGAAACCCGACGGCTACGCAAGCGAAGGACCTGTTGGGCGGTACCACAGCTGTAGTACGCTGGTTGGCGTATGTGGTAGAGGCTTGGTAGAGAAAACAAAAAGAGTGATTTATTATCCACACACAGACGCCTGGACTGTCTGCACCTGACGGTTACAGTAAAACAGAACGCTTTCACAATACCGTATCAAACACATACAGCAGAATAGAGTCGGTCTTGCACAGCAAACACCCCAACATGTCCTCTCAAGAACGTACGTCATTCTGATACATGAGACTCGAATCTTCTCTCGATGTCCTCTCAAAATAATGTCCTCTCGAAAACCACTCACGAGTACTTGCGATCTCGACTCAAAAATAAATAGTCATTACCTGCCATTTCAACAAGCAGCGAAAACATTCCTCTTACACAGATCTCCCGA